>JBAMYA010116147.1:0-18782 GCA_037176975.1 Arrhamphus sclerolepis
TAAATCCTTCTTGTTTTTGCAAAGTCTGCCCTTGTGTCTGCCTTTGCTTCAAGCCTGACATATAGATATATATATATATATATATATATATATATATATATATATATAGATATATGTAAACTGTATATGGCATTCCCTCACTATGCAGATGCACAATTCCAACTCACATTTTAAAAATACACAAATGTACCCAGTTAAATGTTTTTTTATTTTTATGTTGTTAATGTTCTAAAGATGGAACCTAACCTAATTCACCTAGTTCATTGATGCATTAATTAAATATGTATTTTCAAGACAGCATTTGGAGGGTTTTCTTTTTCACTTAGTGTGGTCAGCATTGTCATGGAGGAATGAACGGCTGGTAGGGCTACAGGACTGACAAGTTTCTGTCGTTCAGGCATTCACAAACGCTCTGGAGGTTCTTAGTCACGTCCAGCCTTCACTTGTCACATCCACTTTCAAAAAACAAGATGGTGATGTTTAAAAATGCCAAATTTTGGTTTCAAAATGAGTCTATATAAGCACTGGCAATGACCCTATGTTGTTAAAATCATCTTTTATAGTTTTTCATCACCTTCAAGGTGATGGTAGCTTCCCACAACTTCTATCCAAAACCCTAACCACTTTGTAAATGTTTGTATGCCTCAGGCAACAACTTACACTGACAAAAGAGACAGCTCCTTAACTTCTTTGATTGATTCCATTTTGTTTGTTTTTTTTTTCATTTATTTCTTTTTTAATTTTTTTCTTTTAAATTGTGTGTAGGCTACCACTTATTTCTCCCATATGATTTAAGAAAATAAATTTCAGGTGCTGCTAACCATTATGCCTAAATAAATTGATCATGAGCAAGTAAATAGACATTTGTAAAAGAAAACGTTTTGCCAGCTTCCTGGTCTGGAGCACTGAGGTGTGTGTTAACACTATGCCAAGAGGAAAAGACATCAGTTTCATTCTGGTGAGGATTTTACAACCATTTCCTAATGATTTTTTTCTCCAGTGCTTTATACAGTGAGAAAGACTATACAAGAGTTGGAAGCATTTGCGACATTTAGCAGTCTGTCCAGCAGTGAAGCTTCCACTACATTGACTCCAAGGTCAGATCATATTAGAGATGTATTAGTTCATGGTATACATAATGGATCAGGCATCGACAGGCGATGTTGCTGATGTTGTTATCGGCTGATACTGACTGACTGATTTTGTTTTTTTTATTTTGTTTTGTTTTTTGTGGTGGTGATGGTGGGAAAATGAATCAGTTTAGAAGATTTGAGTTCTGACAAATTCACATATATTTTCCCCCTTCAGTGAGCAAATTATGGTTCAGTAAGTTTTAAGTTTGCACTGTGAATACAAAATAATTAGCAAAGATATATTTTTTTTTTACAGTATGTAAGTTAAAACAACTAGTGGAGGATTTAAAAAAAAAATTGAGACTGGAAAAACTGAGACTGGGTTGGGGGCGTGTGTAGGAGGTGAATGAGATGAACAACTTCTTCAACCAGTTCAACCAGCCCATGTCCCCTCCACCCTCTCCCCACTCCAGCCATCCATTCTTTGTTCCTCAACACACCCTCCCCCAGCTGTTTATCAACTTCTTTACTGATTATTTATCTTTCATCATACATGTATGTATAATTTTTATGCAATTTTTCTTTTTTTCATTTTACTGATTTTAGTTCTTTATATTCTCTGTGCTGAAATGCTTCTGCTGGAATCTTAATTTCCCTGAGGGAACCTCGCAAAGGGATCAATCTGTCTAATCTATCAAATCTAATCTAACTTTAACCACTTAGAATTAATCATTGAAGAGACTAAAGTAACAACAACTACTGCAGCTATTAGTTTCCTTTTGCAGACTAATTAAGTATTATTGAACTGGACAGATATGAATTCAAAAACAGCATTGCCCTGCAAAATAGGTTAAATGTACTGAAGCTAGCAAAGCCTAAAAGGCTTAAATTAAATCTCTGCTATCTCTCATTGTTGATTAATGTATACAGTTGATTTGCAATCAATCAAAATTGGTATAATGATGTTGGACTTTCAAATTTGGAACTGGGAAGGAAACTTCTAGATCATGCAGTGCTCAGGGAAATTCAGTAAAATAAAATAATAAAAACCCAAGCAAACCCTGCAGGTCTAAGTGAGCATGTTAAATGTTGACAGCAAAATTAAAAGAAGATGGAGACTGCCAGGAGACAGCTTCTATAATTGAAATAAAATATGGAACTGAGGTTCACAAAACTCCCAGTCCTGCACGTATATATCAGATGTTTCTCTGCCCCAACACACATGACTGACATGGATGGATCACCATCAGCTTGTCATCAAGGTCTGCACAAGTCTGTTGATGATCCATTCATTTAAATCACACGCACTGAAGCGGGAAAACATCTAAGATATGCAGGGCAGCAGGCCCTCTAGGAATGGAGTTACCCATCCCTGGTACTTATTTGCACAAATTTCTATTTATTTATTAATTTTATTATTTGTAGCTTTATCCTCGATAAAGAAACAATAGCACTGTTAGGCTATATAACAAAGTATTGACATGAACTTTTGTTAGTGATCAAATACTTATTTCCCACCATGATTTGCAAATAAATTCTTTAAAATTCAGCCAATGTGATTTTCTGGATTTTTTTTTCTTCTCATTTTGTCTCTCACAGTTGAAGTGTACCTATGGTGAAAATGACAGGCTTCCCTCATCTTTTTAAGAGGGAGAACTTGCACAATTGATGATTGACTAAATACTTTTTCTCTCCACTGTATATATAAAGTCCTGTGTTTTTACACACAAAAGCATAGGATTAAAAGAAGAGGTATAACTTTTGCACGAAAATAAATCCAGTAATAACTGAATATGTTTATTTTAATATCATCTTGCCTGTACTTTGTTGTTTTGCGGGATGATGGGATGAGGAGAAGAGGCGGGGCTGTGTCTGTCCTGGCCATCCCAGCTACTTTTACACACTTACACCCTCCCCTAACTAACACCATCAGTGAGCACATGTGCATATCAGTAGCCTAGTTAGTGTCTCAGACGACAGAGTCCACAATCAGGGCTGACAGAGCCACTGTCACATCACAGCAGTCCTCGGCAAAGCCTCAGTTTGCTCTGCGCCTCTCTGTGTGAGGTTTGGCCAAAGTGCGCGCCTGGTCTGCCGGATAAAACTCAGAAGATGACCACGAACGAGAAGAATGGCAGCACAACAGTCAGTGTGCCAAACGGATGCCCTCAGAAGCCCAAAGAGTTGCAGGAACGGGGACACTGGGCGACCAAAACCGAGTTCATCCTTACTGTGATGGGGGCGGTGATTGGACCCGGGAATGTGTGGAGGTTCCCCTACCTGTGCTACAGAAACGGCGGAGGTGAGTGATTTTACGCACAGAGCTGCTCTTTCTGTCAAGCGCATATGGTCAAGTTGTCCCTTTTTTTGTTCCTTTCTCCGTGCATTTATTTATTTATTCATTTATGTATTTAAATTTCCCCTGCCAACAGGTGTATTTTTCATCCCATACATCTTGTTCATATTCACGTGTGGAATCCCATTGTTCTTCCTTGAGACTGCGTTGGGACAATACACCAGCCAAGGAGGGATTACTTGCTGGAGAAAGATTTGTCCACTTTTTCAAGGTAATATTCATTGTTTTCTTTCTTTTTTCTGATATAGCCTGGTCTGTCAGTGAAGGTTGTCTCCTGCAATATCTTGGTCTACCTTTCTTTCATGTATACATTAAACTCTATACAGGGATCACTTTGCAGCCTACTGTTTCCTTAAATACTGAAGGTGTAAAACATTGAAAAATGATCATGTAAACTAAAGCACACACATGTCATGAAGCCAAAAATAAGGATCTTGTCTCTTTGTAATAAAAGATTGCTTCATCAAGCTAATAAGCCTCACTTTTTACCTGTGACCTAAAACATCAAATACGGAAGTTTTAAACATTGCTTCAATACATTTTGGGAAAATAAACCCAGATTTCACTTAAAAAAAAGAAGAGAAAAAAGACAGTGATAACAAGAAATGCAGGTATGCATTATAAACATGTAATCACATGCAAAATAAGTGTTTGAGAAAGTGAATAATTCATTTGGAAAATAGATGAGTGACTGAGTAAGTGAGCAACAGTGATGTGGACAAAGACTGAGCAAATGAGTACCTGATGAAAAAGATGACTGACTCATTGTGTGTGGTTTCTGGTGTAAGCATTGATCTTGTCAGGACCACTCCTAATAGGGATCAAACCCGGGTCCTAAAGAGGCAGATGCTCATTTGTGGGGGTCCTGGTTAGGGTTAGGGTTAGTTGTAACTTATTAGAGTGAAGCGTAAAGCAGTTAAGATTGAACTTAGGTTAAGGGTTTAGGGTTAATTGTCATTATTAAACAAAAATTGGCTCAAAATCCTAACAAGCTTGAGCGTGTTCATGCATCTGTTTCATTACCTAACTGGGAACATTTCTGCCCTGAGCCCTGACCTTGTTAGGACCAGTCCTTAGAGGGTGTGCAGAGTGTGGTCTTAATGAGTTAAATGTTATTTCTGAGGCGTGAATCAAAGTTGGATCAGGATTAGGGTTAAACACAAATGATCATGGCTAAGAGTTGTCTATCCACATGAACTGAAAGTCAGTGCAGTGATCTAAAAGCTGCTCAAGCTTGTGTGTGTGTGTCTGTGTGTGCATGAGTGTGTGAACGACTTGGTCAACTGGTTTCACATGAAGCCCTCCTCAAACTCCATGACATTCTGTGGCCATTTGGAGGCATTCAACCCGACTGACATCATCTTTTTCTGAATCATTTTATTTTTGCTCTTTGTTGTGACAAAAACCTTTCTTATCTCAAGATTAAACTTGGCTGAAGCTGGTTGATAATATATCCTGATGTTTCCTGAATCTTTTGGCGTTGCAGTCTGGAAATGCTTCACATGCAGGCAACTAGTTTCAAATGCACCACAGACATGCGGAAAATTGTTCAGAAGAAGAAAAACTGTGAGGATATAGGATGCTCACTGAGCATCACATGGAAGTAGGTGTCAGTGCTGAAAACCATAAAACCATGGACTCCAGAAAAAGTGAATTCAGCATTAAACCTTTCTCTTGCACCTTTTACCTTTTTGAGAAGAAGGCAAATGCAAAGATGCACTTATGGAATAGTGTGTGAGCAGTGCTGCTAATAAACACAAATGCATGAGGTGAAGCAGCGGCCTGCAGCACATTCCATAAAAAAAAGTGTTAAGGGAGAAATTTAGCACTTGTAAGGAGGTGAAAGATAAAAAATATTTTGAACAACTGATGTTATCCGCTTATTGTGTCGATGACTCCTGTCAAGCTTGAGTCTTCGAGCAGCAAAGATGATAAGATGACCTTTATTTTGCCAAATGAATGAAAAAAAGCATTCAAATGTTTCAAAACACTGTTCCTCAAACACAGATTTAAAGGACAGCCTTCCTCAACAGCATCATGTATGCATAATATTATTAAACCATTCAAAGTATCATTTATCAGTAGTTACTTAGTATAACCACATGAGCTTGGGGTAACTTTGGGAAACATTCGTCAAGCATTTCAGTACAGAATTACATTCATAAATTAGTGATGGGACGTTTGGCTCTTTTCACAGTGCTGGTTCTTTTCATTTTGGCTTCCAAAGAAGAACCCAAACAACTCTTTATCTGTATAATTTGAATCCGTACATTTTAGCCTGGCATAACAAAAATGAATGGTTGGTGATTTTAAAACGCCCTTTTGCATTGCCATATTTTCCATATTTTATGCATTTGTTTTGTTAAGAAAAAAAAAAAAAAAAGCATTCTTAATTTTGTATAACTTTTGAATCAAATGTTGAATTGAATCACTGCAGACGAGTCCAAACAACAACACCAAAAACAGAACCAAACCAAACTTTAAGACTGGGACACAGTGTAGGAAGAGGGTAACAGCAGAGAAACTAGCCTGCCTGCGGTCCTGAAGCTGCCCCCTACAGGTCATACGTGGAGAATTCAGAAATGAACCGTAGGACTGCACACCTAAAGATTTTGTCTGTTACAAAATAACAACTCAAATACTGTATTGCGTAGTATCTTCATAGCAGGGTTACCGTATACGTTTCATGAGAAAAAACTGCAACATTTCAAAGTGATAAAACATACCATCCCCAATTCTTCCTAATGTGCTGCACATCTGAAAAAATATAGTTGTAGATTAACAAATGAGTAAGACATGAGAAAAATATAGGCATATCTTGGCTTCACACTATGCAAAAAAAAAAAAAAAAAGGAAGAAAAAAGGAAGAATCTAAAATAACACGAACAGTAAAACTAAATGTATAAATGACTGCTCAGAAGCTCTGATCTGGTCACCCAAGATGCACCTGGGAACACATTTTAAGGTGCACAACAGGTGTAAACACATGCACTAAGTATGGGCCTGAATAGTGCTTATTGTTGGCTTGTTCTTTTAATTTATTTAAGAATCATTATTTATATACTTTGATGTGCACTTTGAAGAGGTTAACATACTGTATAATGAAAGTCAGAATCTAATGTTGAGGATAATTTCCAGTTTACTTTGATGAGAGAGTCTAAATGATGCTGCAACATTCCAGCATTCATCTCATGAAAAATTAAAAAAGAAGTGATGATCAACTGAACTGTAAGGGGAAGAAAATCAAAATCTGTTATTCAACAACATGTTTTATCTGATTTTGAGATCTTTTGGCGTACTGTCACACACAACCGCAGAATGAGCTGACTAGAAATGTGATCACAGTTGCATAAACAAAGCAGAAAAAAGGCACTGGTTTATAAAATAACAGGATGAAGGCTGGTAGGAAAAGAAAAGAAAATCAAGCAAAAACCAACACTGTCCAGCCAAATACACTGGATGTTCCAAATATTCAGTGCACAAAGAATAAGCCAGTTTTCTTTTGTAATCATGGCTATAAAATACATTATCTAAGTACCCGGATAAATAAGATTTCTGTCGGATCAGAAAACGCTTCCATGCACTGCTCTCACTGTTTGATTCCTTTTCTTTATTTTATTATTTTCAGGGATGGGCTACGCCAGTCACCTCATCATCTTCTTCAGTGCAACGTCGTACATCATGATCCTTACTTGGGCGTTCTTTTACATGTTCTCATCCTTCACTTCAGAGTTGCCTTGGGCCTCTTGTGGGAACTATTGGAACACAGGTAGTTTCTCATTTCTACTTTTTCTTTAATACTAGTTATAGTGCCACCAAAGCAATCCTATAATGTTTTGAATACTCCTACTTGCATTTAATTTCTTTCATTTTCTCATGCCAGACTCATGCTTCGACAACCATCTGAATATGAGCATGAAAACCAGGGTGAACAGCACGCTTCCAGTTGTGGAGTTCTGGCAGTAAGCATGAACTCACACAAGTTTAACTGAGTTCTTTCTCTCTTCTTTTCCCCCCTTTTCTTAGCCTTCCACGTGTCTTCCAATCTTCTCTACCTCCCATCGCCTACGCTTTAGTCTGCTTGGCTATTCTCCTTCCCTCCTGTCAATCATTCACCCTCTGCTGACGACATTCAGTGTCCCTCTGCCATCATTCATTGATGATCTCCTTCTCATCCCGTCCACTGCTCTCCACCTTTGACCCAGACGTCGAGTTTTAAATATTTCTGGTGGCATTGAAGAGCTGGGCAGCCTGAGGTGGGAACTGGTCCTGTGTCTCATCCTGAGCTGGGTCATCTGCTACTTTTGCATCTGGAAGGGAATCAAGTCAACAGGAAAGGTTTGGTGCTTAAATACTTAACAGTGTTGTAGAAAATTCTGTATCTTTATACGTTCATGTGACTATTATAAAAAAAAAAAAAAACTGAAACTGAAACTGAAAATAAAGACGTGATCTACAGTTGAAATCAGAAGTTCACATACAATGTGGAAAAAGACACATGACCTTAGATTTCTGGGTGTCATTGAATTAACTGACTAAGCATCTCTTGTTTTAGGTCAGTTAGGATTAAAAAATTATTTCTTTTTCCTAAATGCCATAATATTGATAAAGAGGTTCTTTTTTTGTTTGTTTTTTAGGGAGAATTCTTTATAACTTTCCTCCTTAAACGATTTGGGAAAGCCCAGATGATGATGTCATGGCTCTGTCTGCAAGCTTCTGATAGGTTCATTGACAACATTTTGAATTAATCAAACTTGTGGATGTATTTCAAGGCACATCACTGCTTCCTTGTGTGACATCATGAGAAAAATCAAAAGAAATCAGCCAACGTACCAGAAAGGGAATTGTGGACTTCATCTTTGGGTACATTTTCCTGAAGGTGCCATGTTGATCTGTTCAATCAATTTTCTGCAAGTTTAAAGACCACAGGAATGTGCAGTCATCATGGCGCTCAGGAAGGAGATGAACATAAATCTAAATCTGTGTAAACCTCTCATTTTGAAAATAACTATAATAATGATAAATAAAATCTCTCTCATTAACTTGGCATTAAAACAGGAAATGTTTAGTCAGTTTATGTAAACTTCTGGTTTCAGCTGTGAATGAATTAAGTATCTCTAATCATGGTGTAAAGCCATGAACTCTTCAGAGTCATTACACAAAACAAATTGCAAGTTGTTGCTACACCTCGTTTCCATGTGGCGTGTTCAGGTCATTTTGAAGTTTCAGCGTGCAAAAGAAAGTTTGGCTGCATCTGCATTCGGGGGGTAGGGAACTGCAGTTCTTTATTCTTGACAATGAGGTGTGTTGGCCACAGGGAGTGACAGAAGATACACAGCTCTGAGATAAAAGCTATTCGTTCTGTTGGTATTGGCTTTTACGACTTTTTTAAAATCTCCAACATGTTTCCTGTCCGGGGTTTGATTCCAGCTGACATTGCCAACCTTTCCTGAATAGATGCATCCAGAGTGGAAAGCTTGTACCTTGGGATTTTTTTCCTTTTTTTTAAAAACTCCTTATCCCATGTCTTTTTGTTTGTCGGGGGGATTCTCCACATTATGCTTGAGAAGACATCTGCAAGCAGCTTTTTGAGACCGTTTTCTCTTCATTATGGCAGTTATGTATCAAAGGTACGGAGACAAAAAGGGGGGAGCGTTGTTGTTCTGCTTTAGAGGCAGGAGACTACATCTAAATCCATTTACGTGTGAACGGATGAGCTGGTGTGCTAAACACAGACACTGTTGTGCTACATGTCATGTCTCTGAGTCCAGGGGGCTGGCATGCTAATTAGAAAGCACAAACTGGGACGGCTCCACATTCGGCTCAGTGCGTACAAAGTCAATGAGAGCAACAGCATGACTGGGGGCGGGGGGGTCTTCAGAGAATAATCCCCACAAAATATCTGTGTGAAAAGGACTTCTTTTGAGATTTTTCTCTAGGCTGCGGGATGTAAAGAAACCATAATAGCTTCTTTGTCGCTTGGGCTTTCAAGAATTTAATGTTCATTGTTGCTCTCCACCTTCTCATCATTTTTATGGAGAGGTGGTGGCTGATATTCTTGGATCTCTTTAAGTCCACCATGATGTTGCTGGTTTTTATGGCGTTCAGGATCAATTGGTTGTGTTTTTCTGTATTGCGTCCTTGAAGTTTTTATAGATGCGAGGGGTGGGCGAGGGTGCTGTTATGAGTGAAGAGGTGAAGAGTGGGAGAGGAACCACTCAGAATGAGCGCCAACTGAGGTGAAGCAGGGTGGTTGGAAGTCGAAGTTGGTCGGAAGTTGGAAGGTTGGAAGGGTAAATCAGTGGACTATAACCGACTGTGAACTGTTGCATTCTGGGGAAAGATCAGAAAGACCTCTGAACACACCTGTCAGCTGATCACGTCGTTATTTCCAGTCTGACACTTTGTCCTTCCCCCACCATTTTTATGAAATGGTGCAGAAAAAGAAAAGAAAAACACCATTGTTGTGGAAATGAGTTTTATCATTCTTTTATTTAGCAAGTTCAGAAACAGTCATCTGTCATAGCTTTACTGAAGTCTTATCAAATGTGGGTGGCGACACGAAGTGTGAAGAGTAAAGCGATTGTTGGAGGATTTGATCATGGGGTCACAACGACTACATTCCTGCTGACAGAATTCTGTTTTGCCAAAAAATAAAAAAAAATAAAAAATATATAATGTTCCCTTGGATGGTTTGATAACAAATTCTGAAAAAAAAAAAAAAAATCAATACAACTTTTTTTCTTCTTTCCACAACAGCCCTTAACATATCGCCTAAACTGGCCAACAGTGACAACTTCAGTGCCGAAAGAAAATTCAATTACAGAAACCATAATTTAATAATCACAGAATGTAACAACTTTATTTCATTATCCTCAGTTTTCTAAGAAGGGAATATGAGTTTCTAAACCAAACTTTTAAAGCTTTTCATGTGTCTTTAAAGACTTAACAGAGCCCTGCATTGCAGTGGTTCAGTTAAAAAAAAGAAACAAGAAAAAAAGTTTGGTCTTGTAAATTTTAACTTAAAAAGCTCAACAAGCGGCCTGTTTTGTTTTGTTTTTCTTTTTCTGTATGTTTGATAACATCAGCAATCTCACAGAAGCCATCCCTCCAAAGATACAATAAAAATAAATAAAAACACAATCCAATTGTAATGCATGTGAACATAATTAGTGAGGATTAAATTTGAATCCATTTAAATCCAGTTCAGCCCAGTTAAAGCCATTTCATATAACACTGCAGACCACACACGAGAGCGTAAAGACCTGCTGTGTTGACAAAGAACCAGTGATAATACTGCATTAATGGACGAGAGTGGTGTGCATGTAATACCGCTTCATCTCACTAGAGGTGCACTTCATGGTGTCTTACGGCCATGACTGACGCATGAACTTACTTCTGTCCTCTTGTTCTTAGAAGTGATATTGCTACGCAGAATGTCTCTCACCTGCATTATAGTATCTTCATTTTCACTTGTCGTTCTAAGCATGCCTGGAGGGATAATGGAAAGTGAAATCACCCTGTTAACAGGAGAACGCCTCCAGCAGAACCAAGTGAAAGCTGTCATTGCTGCAGGATTTACTATATTTTGAGAGTGAGATCTTTAACCAAAAAACAAAGGACCAACTGAACTAAAACGACTGTGAGAGTTTTCAGTTGTTTTTTTCTTTTCATGCCACAGTTTTACCCTCAAGTGCACAGTATATAACTCACAAGTCAAAACATTTTTTTTAATTGCCAGAGCAACAACAAGGACAGACAAATTTGCTATTTGTCACAAAATAATCATTAATCAGTTTTGCTGTTTTCTAGAAATCTTACACCAGTGAGTGTGTTGAAATTTGTCAAATTAGTCACATTTAGAGGACCCAAATTTATGGGTTTCCCCGACTACTCTGGAGGGAGAAAATCTCACACTGCAACTTTAACAACCGAGATAATCAGGTTTGGGTTGTGGATATTGATATTGGTATGTAGGGGTCTTTTAAGTAAATAAAGATGCATTTTTACCAACAGCACCAAGAATCTTAAAAATCGTTTTTTTGTTTTGTTTTTTTCTTTTTGAGAGACAAGAACTTATTTTTAGGTGTCTTTTGTGTTTGGATGGAGGCCCAAGGTTCAGGGTCGTTCAGATAAACCAAGTCCATGAGATAGAAGGGCAGAAGTAAAACGTAAAGTAAAACACTAAGCGCTGCAAGCCCCAAACTAAAAAGGGTTTAGGGTCATCACAAAAGATTTACCTCCCAACCAGCAGCTGAAATTTCTCTCCGCTGTGACTCCGATTGCTGTGTTCTAATTACACTTTTTACACTTCATCCACAAATATGCATCAGACTAATGCTAAATCACATATCATGTAATTAAAACTCAACTGGATGGTCTTTCTTTGTCCTCACAGGCAGCATACTTCACAGCCACGTTCCCCTTTGCCATCTTGATTATCTTGCTGATACGTGGTGTTACCCTGCCTGGAGCCATCGATGGGATCATTTACTACCTCTACCCTGATATCTCCCGCCTCTCAGATCCTCAGGTGAGAGGACATATTCACTCTTTACAACAGATCTGCTATACATCTTCCAGAGATGTTCACAGAAAACACACACACTCACCTGTTTGGAAATGTGCAGGTGTGGATGGACGCTGGCACTCAGATCTTCTTCTCGTACGCCATCGGCCTTGGTTTCCTCACCTCACTTGGGAGTTACAACACTTACAACAACAACTGTTACCGGTAGATCTACGTAAAATTCTACATATGAGAATGTCTTTGGTCATTGAAACAGTTCGTGGGTGTTAGTTACGAAGGTGTCGAAATGTGCATCACCTTGTTTTCAAATCTCATTCTTTCAGAGACTGTTTCTACTTGTGTCTGCTGAACAGCGCCACCAGCATCGTGGCCGGCTTTGCCATTTTCTCCGTTTTGGGTTTTATGACATATGAGCAGGGAGTGGATATATCTGAGGTGGCAGAATCAGGCAAGCACTGATGTTTTTGTCATTTATCTAATTAAAGTCTGTTATCTGCGCTTAAGGATTTTGGAACATCTGATGATATATTAGGTTGTGTTTTATCAATACATTAGAAAATGCTTAAGGGTTTACAGAGTTTAAGTACCATTATCCTGTTCCTGTATGTTCATACTATATATATGCATATTTATATTCTGTTTGGGATTCTAGGCCCAGGGTTGGCATTCATTGTCTATCCACGTGCCGTGGCCATGATGCCCATGCCTCAAGTGTGGTCCGTCTGTTTCTTCCTGATGATCATTCTGCTTGGACTGGACAGTCAGGTATTCATGTCTCAGTGAATGAATGGATGAATGGAGGAAAGAAGGAAGAAATGACCAACTCATTATTTTTCCACCAACTGCTGCCTTCCAGTTTGTTGGTATGGAGTGTGTGATGACATCCCTGGTTGATCATTTCCCCACTTACCTGCAACAAGGCTACAGACGTGAGGTTGTCCTGCTCGTCATCTGTTGTTTCTGCTGCTTGCTGGGACTCCCCTTGGTCACTCAGGTTTGTGTACTTCACACATCAAGCTAGATAAAGAAGATGCAGTTGCTTTTTGTTTGTTTGTTTGTTTTCTTGCGCTGAATTATAACACATTTCATATCAGTTGTAATGTTCTGTGCATTACAATTGTGTTCAAACTAATAGCAGTGTGCGTTCCTATATCCTTATTTTTTTATTTCCAAACACACAAATGAATTGGGAATACTGCGCATTTGATCTGCTCTTTTAAAAACATATTATATATTAAAATAACCACGTTTCAAACACAGGCTTTTTGAGCCAGGATAGACCAAAGATAATGATATCACATACAAACAGAAAACTGAGCTTTTAGCTCAAACTCCTCTGTCACTACTAGCAACGCTTAAGTCATGTGTCTATCACAAGCCGACAAACTCGAGCTGCCGGCCGCAAGTTTGCAGAAAGACAGAAGGCATCAGTTGTGCTTTTCCTGTTTTAGCATGCTGAAGGGGAGAAAACAAATCAATCCCCGTACTAATTTAAATGCTTTAAAGAAAAACTTAAATTAGGAGATTGAACTACACGATTCATTAGGAGCAAAGGATTTGAAAATGTGAAAAATAGTTTGGTGTCACATGGTGATGCCGAGCTTGGAAGTGCTTGAAACAACTGATGATTTGGTTGTGGCTGTCTCCTTTAAGCGTGTTTTTCTTTAGTTTTTTTCTTTTTAACTGGTATTTATTCTTAACATCAAATGAAAAAAGGGATGAAACATATCTGAGATGAGCAGTTATCGCTCCTTTACCACTAATGCCAGTTCTGTCCTCATCTTCAGGGAGGTATATACCTACTCCAGCTGCTGGACCATCATGTCTGCAGTGGCATCACCCTGCTGCTCCTCTCCTTCTGCCAGTCTGTAAGCATTGGTTGGGTCTACGGTGAGTCAGGAGCAGCTTCACCCGCCCGTCCAAGATTTCACCATATTGTAGTAAAAGCTCTTCACCTTTTAAGTAACCGTGAACCACTTTGAGTGGCGCAGAGAACTGTGAGCTTGAGTGTGATTTTTAAAGCAGCTTCCTTTATTTATATATTTCCTAAAGCCTGTCATGTCTTCCCTCATAGGTGCTGACCGTTTTTACGGCAACATCACAGACATGATTGGTTATCGACCGCACGCGTTCATGAAGTACTGCTGGCGTTACATCACTCCCTTCATCTGTTTTGTAAGTGAAACCAGTCATTCATACTGCGTTGCCATCTCCTCGAAGTCAGCTTCAGTTTGAATAATGAATGCGTACATTCATAAGAAGCATTTCTATATCTTCTCTTCCCCCCTTTTTTATCTCATGAGATTTCATTTCAATTGCCTTCAAACAAAACGTTTTACCGTATTAAAATGTCTGAACTAAACTACCACCTTTAAAAGCTTCAACAGTGGCTACACCAGAGGTTATTACTATTTTTAGGAATGTGATATACAGCAACAGGATACATATATATATGTAGGCTATATATATTTTTTTTCTTTTTAGAGATCAATCAATATCCGTGGTCTCATCAGAAATCTCTTCACAGTAGAACACGACCACATTATTCGATGTGGGCTGAACAGCAGTGCAATGAAAATTGTGCTAATTGTTCACAGTTTAGACTGTATTTAGTGGCAATATCTGTACAATTCCTCCCCAGAAGAGGATGAAATTCAAATTAAAACTGCGTACAGCAGCCATAAAGTGATACAAATCTGTTTTTATATATCCCAAAATCTAGCAGCTCTCAAAAGTGACCACTAAGTATTATAAGGTTCAGCAGACGTCTTTGTGCTTCAGTCTGTAATCCCTGAAATCAAACGTTAATTCATTGTGTCGTCTCATTGCAGGGTACCTTCGTCTTCTCCATCTTCAGATATTCTCCGCTGAAGTTCAGTAACACTTACGTGTATCCACTCTGGGCCAACATCTTGGGCTGGTTCATTGCCACAATCTCCCTTTCACTCATCCCGCTGTTTGTGTTAATCAAAATAATCCAAGGAAAAGGCAGTCTTCGGCAGGTGAGCGCGACCCCTCATCTCGTCTCTTTCCACTTTTCTATCCACAGTTGACTGAAAATTTAGAATGATCCCACCTTTTCACTCTCAAAAAACCAAAAAAAAGTACAATCCAAAAGGAACTGTATTATAAAATTATTTTTAAAAAAAATTGACATTTTGTTTTTGTTGGAAATTAAAATGTTATTACTGCACTATACAGAGGAATAACATAGAAATCATGTGTGGTGGAGTCGGAGGTTGGTCCGCACGTGATCGGTATGAACCACGGTAATAAATCCAGGACGGTTGGGACTCCCAGGCCTCTTGGATTTATTAGCTTTGTTGAGTCATGTACAATAAAAAGAATAAAATTTAAAAAAAGCTTGTTAAACCATGGTGGGAAAATCTTGTAGAAATTAAAGACCTGTCAGAATTAGATCATGGACTTTTACTTTGTTTTTTTAAATTGTACACAAACATAATGCACCTTTGTTATGGGTATAAAGATTAATAAAAAGAAATACGAATCAGTTTTAATACATGCTCGCCGGAAAAAGTACTAAAGAACGTCGTACAAATGGACAATTTTCAACGTAATTGTTTCTGCGGTGAAAATTGACAGATTTATAGCGTTTTATCATGAAGAAATATCTCCCAGGTTTAAACCAGTTATATCAGGCAGTAACTTATGATTACGATTGTTAATTTGGTGATTGCTTGTGCGGTTGATCAGTTCAGAACCTCAGAACAATGTTTTCTATGTACAAACCTCTATTAAAAATAGTGATAAAGGAAGTGGGAGGTGCAAAAGATTTTTAAAAGAAGAAAAAACCTTCACTACTGCTTTGTAAGATTCCACAATATCCTAATTCAAAATTATAACTATACTACTAATACTAATATACTTTAGTTTCATGTAATTACTTACGTTTCACATTCCTGTCGTCTTGCCCTTCCTTTATTTCAAAGTGTAGATCTTTTTCTTTCCCTAATCCTGTTTTTCTCTGCAGAGCCTCATCTGTTCTTGCTCCCTGCCTACCTCTGCCTTGGTTTTCTCCTGATAGTGTCTACATGTGTCGTCATGTTTGCATGTGTGGCCCTTTGTCTCCTCTTTTGCTATTTTGTCATGTTTACTGTAGTTCTCCCTGCGTTGCTCAGCAGTCTCTATCCTGCCTCTGAATTTTGTGTATTTTTTTCCTTGTGACATTGTTATAATAAATCACCTCCTACTCTAGTTTTCTACTCGCCTCCTTTTGGTTTCCGTAGCGATCCCACAGTTGTTGCCATCTGTCAGTTATTTCCTCACAGTTTACCAGAAATCAAAATTAAAAGGCTTGATTCTAAAGATTCTGGTGTCGTCTAACCCCGTTTAGGTTCACGATCAAAACAATATTGTGCCCTGAATACACACATCTGCAAGTGATACATGTTCCTAACGTAAGACATGCAGGAGTCGAGACTAGGCTAAAGATGCTTTAACTCACTGATCGTGACTTTACTCTTCACTTTCTCTCCTCAGCGTTTCTTCTTGCTCTGCCAGCCTGTGGACAAGTTGGACCAAATATATCCACCTCTACCTCGGGAAGCCAACGACAGCACTTGCCAGGCAGAGCTGAAGTCTCTACCCCAGAATGGAGAATTCACTCAGTTAATGCAAACAAACGGCACAGCGGAGAGAGGAGCATTTTAAATTAGCATGAGACACCCCGGGCTCATATTCAGTAGAACCAAAGAATAATTCCTCGATGTTGACAAGTGTTAAGTTTTAACTGCAGAAAACACCCTCGTGTCTTAAGGAAAATCTTCGGGAACTCATTTCTATCTTAGAAGCTTAATGCATGTATGTATCCAGCCATGTATATTCAAATACATAAAATATCCATCAATATACCACGATCCTTTTTAACAGAAACCCTGAGATGACAAGAAAAGAATGAAGTAGTTTTCGTGCTTCCAAAAAACCCTCTCCACATTTCAGAAATTCTTTAGTGTTCACACGTATAATGCACAGCCTTTGAACTGTCTCATTCAAACATGAAACAGATAGCCTCTAACCTTCATCTTCCCACACTTCCCAACCAAGTCGCTTCCTGGAAGGAAGAAAAAAGAAAAAGTTCTCAGTTGTTCCTCAAGTCACATTCCTCTCTGATCTACGTGCAAGCTTATAAAAGCCGGTTCCCATTAGCTTGAGACAAAGTGGGTTGACATGGAGCATTCCCAGGTTAGAAGATCCCCAACATGTCCAGACTCATCACCAATTACTCACCAAGGGTGTGAAGAAAATTTATGAGTGCTGAGATCAAACGAAATGTGACTGTTAGAACAACCTAGCAGGCGTTTCAGTCTCACATGCCATTTTTGGTTGTTGGTTTTTTTTGTTGTCAATTTAGCATAGTTCTGCGAAAAGGTGGGCAGATATATGTCTTGTACAAATCCACCTGTCATTTTACGCCTAATCTCTTGTATCACTCTTAAAAATAACCTTCCTTTTTAGTCCATTTATATCCAATGAATAGTTTTGTTATATTTCACTCGCAGCACTTAAACTGAAAAAAGGTTCAAGCTGCGTATATGTTGTGCATATGTATATATGTATTTTTTTTCATTTAGGGATGGGCTTGAATGCAGTTGTGTTTTTTTTTTATTTTTAAATATACAGCTATGGCGGTAATTTTGTTTTTAATGTGGAAAAGAAAAAAACGGACAGAAGATGCGTTGCCAATGACTGTACAGTATGTCAACAAAAAAAAAAATCCATTGATGAATTGATAAAATGATTTCTTTTTATCAGTCTAGCACGGTATTTCTGAAAAAGTGTTATCAAATACAGCTCTGTGGCTGATGAAACAGCTACCACAAGGATTATAATCCGATATAAACGAAAAAAGGATTTAGACCACTAATGTGCGAGAACGTGTCTCGATATGCCTCCATGAGATCTGCCACCTCTTCTGTCTCTTGTATGTTGAGCTGCGTAATGAGAGAAGAAGAGCGTTCGAGAAAACGAAACCAAGTGAAAAGTGAGACAGAATATTTTAATAAAAGACAGTTTATTGACTTTTCTGACTGCCATCTTTAGAAATGAGGGTGCATCAGTGACAGTGTAATAATTTAGACACTATAAATAAAAACATAATGGACATGATTTGTTTCAAACTGTTATAAACTGAATTGTGTTGGTGATGACGGTAACATATTAAGGTTTATAGTAACTTAAAAGCTTTAAGAAAGCTTGTCCATTTCATAACCATCAGAAACATTCAATCTCAGAGGTAACAGTCTGCACAGCTGCAATTCTGGACTAAACTTGGAATGTTGTGCCTAAAAGTCAGACAACAAAACTTTATTAATCCAAAACTGTACATTTTTATGAACTCAGTAGCAGTGTTTTAAATGTAGAGATGATGACAGTTTTAAAAAAAATAAAAATCAGGAAATGTGCAAATGCACTTTAAATAATATCCAATTTACTTTAATGTGACAAACTGTTTATTTTGTCTCTAACGTTTAAGATTTTGTGTTTTGCTGCAGGTGTAAAAGCAGGGGGAGAACAGCTTGGCAGTAGCGCTGTTGTGGTTTTATTACTATAACAAAAAAAAACAATGGTGGTGGACTTTTGAAGTGAATTTTGAATTTGTGACAGTAAAAGATATTTACTGCAAAATAAAGAATAATTGCTTTTATTTCTTTTGTTTCTTCCTCATTGTGTGTTTTCTATCTGTATATTTTCAATACATATTTTATCATTAAATTGCATTATTCAATATGGGGGGTGGGGGTGGGGGGGTACATTTAGGGTTTTTTTTTTAAAATAGTTTGATGATCCTTTTCGGATTGATGCG
>JBAMYA010116158.1:0-18781 GCA_037176975.1 Arrhamphus sclerolepis
CGATCTACGAGTACAGACTTGCTCTCCCTGCAGAATGTTAGCTAACAATGTTTTTTTTTTTTGGAAGGACATGACTATATGTACATTTAAAGTTTTACGTGTTTGTTTAATGAATAAATAAATAAAACACGCATAATTTGCACTCCTCTTGATCCTAATTTATTTTTACTTACTTCTGCTCAAAGCCCAATATCAGCCTGTCATCCAAAATATTCTCCTCTGGCTCCCAAGTGCTGTGCCTAAACAAAGCAGGAGCAAAACAGACCCCACCAAAAGACACAAACCGTTATAACTAGACTTTTGTAATAATAGCTTTTCGTATCATTTGGAGCAGCACTTACTTCATGGCCCATCCTTTCCATTTTACCAGATATTCAATTCTTCCCTGTAATAGAAAGACAATGGGTAGATTACCAGAATGTCATAATATGGAGGTCACACACATACATGCGTACATGTTCATTATATGTAAAACAAAGAGTTGCAACAAGAAGAACTGGGGATTTATTTCCATGACTGGGGATTCTCTTCTCATTTGGATATAAGTTCATCTGAGCCACAGATATACATTCACATGCATTCTCAGTAAATCCAGGCTACATTTACAAAAGTTCTGTCAATTTAGAGTTAACATGAGCCCCTGTGGGCCTGCTGATTCAGAGTATACACCAGTGTCCTCTAACAGAAGCGTACCACCATCTGTAGGGTCTTTTCTACAATGCAAGCTCTGCTGCATAAAGTAAAAAAAATAAAAAAAATAAAAAAAACACAACAAAAACATTTGATCGGTTATGGCTGACAGACTTCTTTCTGGTCGTTTTCGTGAACGTTAGATGTTTAGGGAACCATCTGTCACAGCTTGCAGATGAAATCGCCATCCTTTAGCAGACTTTAATGTGGGCGACTCATACACTTCTTCCACATGCTGTAAACTGCAGACTGTGACTACATAGCTTTAGCTTCCATTATCTGGCAAATAACTCATGACCCTCCATTTCAAAGCACAGCCCACATCCCACGAACTAGTCTGCCTTCTTCTTTTGCTGCTAGTCCTTTCTTTGTGTCGCTGTTTTTATTGCCCTGCCAACCTCTGAATATACCAGCCGTGACTTATTGACTCGCTAGTTAGCCTCCAGCTAGCCCTGGCTAGGACGGTATATGCGTCCGCCAGTCTGTGGGCCTCCTGAGCAAGGAGACAGCCCTGATCCTATATAGACTGGAGCAGTGCAGTTCCGCGCCGTGCTGACCGCGGCCAACATCTGGAGGCACTCGCAACACGCGGGACGCTAGCAGCTCACCTTACGGACGCGGCGTTTCAGTATGGCTTCCGCGGCGAAAATACGATCTCCCGCCGCCGAGTTCTCCATGTTTCATGCCCGAGCTGAGCTACCTTACTCTTGTTTGTCTGACTCTCTATTTCTCCCTCCCTCCCTCTCTCTCTCTCTCCCTCCGGTCTGCAAGGTCCGCTATCTGCTCGGGCCGACTACAACCAAACTGTGTCAGAAGCAGCAAACAAACATATGCACTGCAAAACACAACAGCAGAAGCAGCGGCGGCGCGGCCAGCCCGCTATCTGTCACGTGGCTGGGGTCAGCCCCTTTGGTCGCCCTGGCAACGGTTAAGAAACTCACGAGGATGCGAAGAAGAACCGCGCGTTTCCTCCATAGACATATTTTTCCTTGAGGTCAGTTCGGGATGACATACCTCCTCGTGATGGCACTACAATGAAACACAAACTCCCATTAAAAACTTTCAGTTTAGATTACAAATTAACATAAAGAATATAACATAAAGACATAACATAATGAATGTACACACACACACACACACACACACACATATATATATATAGATATAGATATAGATATATATATATAGATATAGATATATAGATATATAGATATAGATATAGATATAGATATAGATATACATATATACTTTTTTTTTTCTTCATAAAATATTTTTTCATAAATATTTAATTTAATTTATTTATTTTATTACTATTTTTTTATTTTAGGGTGCACTGTCCATGTTTTTATTGCAAAAAATCACACTTCCATGGCAATTTGTGGAAAGTAGGCTATCACAATTAGGAAATGCAAGACATGAATATTTAACATTAAGAGTTTGGGTAGAGAGAGAGGATACTTCTCATACTAGTAAATTGAGCTGTATATGCTGCTATACATAATGTATCTAGAGGCAGTAAGATGAATAGAGGACAGAAGAAATTTGGTAAAACGGGTTTTTGTGGGAGCACAGGGTTTTGAGATTGGCAAAAAAAATGCTATAATGTTCATATTTAAAATTATTTTCTATTTGTTTAGGTAGTTGTAAGAAGTATGTTCTATATGGCATTTTAATTTTTCATAGGACTGAAACAAATATGGAAAATGCCTATGGATATGAATTAATTAGTATAATATAATGAGTATAATGTCATTTGCTTTATTTAGATTTTGATTATATTTATACATAAAATAAGTAAATAAAAAAGTCAAGTGTTTCTACAAATACTGGCTGAAGTGTCACAGTGAAGCATAAGTGGCACCTGTTTTGAAATGCACAATATGTCATGTCTGTTTCCAAAATTCAGTTCAGTTCAGGTCAATTCAGTTTGAAAATACTTTATCCATCCATCCATCCATCCATCAATCCATCCATCCATCAATCCATCCATCCATCCATCCATCATCTGCTTCATCTAGAACCGTGTTGCGCGGGCATCAGCCTGAGCAAGGACGCCAAGACCTCCCTCTCCCCTGACACTTCTTGTAGCTCTTCCGGGAGGATCCCCAGGTGCTCTCAGGCCAGCGGAGCAACATAGTCGCTCCAGTGTGTCCTGGGTCTTCCTCTGGGTCTCTTCCCAGTGGGACATGCCCAGAACACCTCCCGAGGAAGTTGTCCAGGGGACACCCGATACAGATGCCCAAGCCACCTCATCTGGCTCCTCTCGATGTGGAGGAGCAGTGGCTCTACTCCGAGCTCCTCCCAGGTGACAGAGTTCCTCACCCTATCCCTAAGGGAGCGCCCTGCCACACTGTGGAGAAAGCTCATCTCCACCACTTGTTTTTGGGCTCTTTTTTTTTTCGGTCATGACCCAAAGTTCATGTCCATAGGTGAGGGTAGGAATGTAGATTGACCGGTAAATCGAGAGCTTCGCCTTTCGGCTCAGCTCCCTCTTCACCACGACAGACCGATACAACGACCGCATTACTCCGGTCATTGCACTGATCCGCCTGTCAATCTCACGCTCTATCCTTCCCTCACTCATGAACAAGACCCCAAGATACTTAAACTCCTCCACCTGGAGCAGGAGCTCTCCACCGACCCAGAGGGGACAAACCACCTTTTTCAGGTTGAGAACCATGGCCTCGGACTTACAGTAGAGGTGCTGATTCTCATCCTAGCCGCTTCACACTTTACTGCAAACCGCTACAGTGCATGCTGAAGGTCCTGGCTCAAATGAGCCAACAAGACCACATCATCCACAAAGAAAAGAGATGAAATCCAGTTGTACTTTATTAGTCCCTGAAGAGAAATTATTTTTTGCAGCAGTAGTCATGATTTAAGTCTCCTCAAAGATTCATTACAGATGGTTATAGCTGTAGGCGCGAAGGATCTCCTGTAGCGGTCTGTATTGCATTGGATCTGATTGCCATGTGCTTGGAGTCAAGCTCTGGGTTTCTAAAGCACCTAGAGATGACTTGTTGTCAATAGGCGCTATATAAATAGATTGAACTAAATTTAATTAAATCTGAAGAAGCCTCTAACTGAAGACACTGTTGCTGAATCATTGTGTTGTGTAGAGGATGTTCAGAACTGTCCATGATGTTTTTCATTTTATGAAGTATCCTCCTGTGCACAATAAGCTCCAGAGGCTCCAGAACAGTCTACGAAACAGAGCCAGCCTTCTTTATCAGTTTGTTCAGTTTCATTAAGTCACTGGCTCTTATGCTGCTCCCCCAACAGATGACTGAAGATAAGACTGAACTCTCCAAAACACACTTGTTGAAGATATGCAACATTTGACGGCGAACACTGAAGGCCAAAAGCTCCTTGAAGAAGTGATGTCTGCTCTGTCCCTTCTTATAAGCAGCATCAGGGTTGTATCTCCATTCCAGTCTATTGTTCAGGTGAACACCGAGGTATATACTCCTCCACCTCCAATTCTTCTCCCATGGTGGAAATACTTTGTGATGTAATCCTAGCTCTGCTAAAATCCACAACACCGCAAAGCTTTCCATCAGTTATGTGTAATCAGTCTCCTGTCCATCACTGATACACCCCACACCTGCAGAATCATCTGAGTATTTCTGCACATGACAAGACTTGTACTGGATGTCTGAGGTGTACATAGTGAAGAGGAATGGTGTGAGTACAATCCCCTGTGGTGCTCCTGTGCTGCTGACCATCTGGTCAGACATACACCAATTCGGTCTCACAAACTGTGGTCCGTTTATTATACTACAACCCAACAACAATAAGTAAACTGCAGTAGATCCTGGAAGATATAAGCTAACTTTAAAAAAAGAACCAAAATTAGCTGTGATAAAATGTTCTTTATTTTTCAGCAGTGAAGAGAGGTTGTCTGCGGCAACAGGTAGAGCAAAACAGTGGAAGCAATAAGATAAAACCTAATTTATCATAGCATCTAGATACATATCATTATAATAATACATATCATATAGCATCACTGGTTGTTTTTATATAAAAATGAGAGAAATTATTTGATGTAGTCTTCAACCTACAGGACACCTACAGATTTTGGTATCCACCACCTTCATCAAAAAAAAGAAGGGTTATTTATTTTATAAATGGTGCTCTACTTCACCAGTAGAGTTGCATGTGACCCAGAATCGTGCAGATTCATTAATTCAGTCAACATGTTCCCAGAAATGTGAAATCTTAGTGATGTTTATTCAATATAGCTGATGATGTAATTGTTTAATTCTCATATATTGTCACTGAGCATCTACTGAGCATTTTGGGATAATTTTCAATGCTGTTTAGGGTTTGGAATTGTATATTTAAAAAGTAAATACAATTTAAATACTACTCAACGTTTTTCAAAATTATGTTTATTGTTCATTTTTTATTTATTTTATTTCTTCTTCAACAAAAAACATACATATTTATATATATTGGACGGTAAAGGTCATCCTTTTTCTTTGAAGCAAACTGTGGGCTGTTTCTGAAGTCCCGCCCTACATACCAAACACTGAAGTGAGCACTGAGGCTCTGATTGGCGAAGCTCACGTCAATCAGGATTTCTAGCTAGGTTGGTTGTAGCCGCGGCTGTTGATGTGTCTGTCAGAAGTCAGAGTGATCAGCAGCTAACAGGGTAAGATAAATGGTTTTTATTTTTATTTTAATAGTTACCAGCTCGAGTTGACAGGTAGCAAACTGTAACATGCTACATTGTCAGACTGGTTTGAGAAGTAAAACTGTGTTTGGCTGACGACGCAAGGTTTTACCGGTTCTTATAAGGTTGGTAAAATGAAAGTGATTCTGAATTTGTTGAAACCAGTGAACAGCATAATTAAAAACTTTTTTTTTTCGTCATTTAAAGGAGGACCATTCGTGTTTATAGTCACGTTTTATAGCTAGAGGAAGGTCATGGAGTAAAAGAGGAGATGTTTGACAGCTAACCCTAGCCATGCTGGTTAAAAACGAGTGAGAATTTGATAATTATCGTGTCTGAAATACAACGCAGGTCTTTACATCCCTCTGGTAATAAAGTGGAAATTGTAAGAAGCCATAAAATGTCATATGTGGGATGTTACCTTAGCTCTACTCTTGAGAGGTGACAGCCTGTACTGGGAATAAAATAAATCATTCATTAATGATGACAACAATCCCACAGACTGTAGTAGAGCAGAGACAGCTGCCAAACAGAGCACAGCTAAAAATGTGTATTTGATGTCTGTTGAGTTCAGAGGAACTGGAGTGTATTATTATTATTATTATTATTATTATTGTTATATTTTTTTAAGTAATCCTCCTTTTCTTGAAAACATTTTCAGGTAACAATGCAGTTCTTCCGGGACACAGTCTCCTCTGTGTCAAATTTCTTCACAAACCCCTATAGGGTCAAAGATGTCCAGCTATCTGAATATAGAAGTGGGGGAGGAGGTGGAGGAAAAGTCTTGTTGAAAGAAGAAGGACGCATTGTCCTGTTCAAAAACACACAGTGCCAGTCATGGGACTGTCTGCTTATGTGTCCTGAGACACCAACTGTGGCTCTAAGGTCAGTGTTCATCACATCATAGACTGCCATAGAGACATATATGATGTTCAGTGACTCTATGATCTCCTACAGAGACATCAATATCATTTTTTTTAATCCTGTTGTGATACATCAGCGCTATTATGTTCAACTGTTCTACAAAAAAAGGTTATTTTACCAAGGTGATGATAAATAATAGTAATACGTTTCCATGACACATTAACATAGGTCATAATTCAGATTTTCCTTGACAGTTCCTTTGGAATCTGACTAAATTATGTAACCTCTCAACCATCTGCAGGCTGTTTCAGTTGACATCAGAGGAGGATGCCATGAACTGGTTCCCACAGTATGCCCTCAAACTTCGACCCTTCTATGAGATACTTCCTTTGAAGACTGAAACTGTGCAGACAGTGGTAGACTGCATCCGCAGTCACCCGGACTGGAGTTCTGCACACATTGCTGTGGACACAGGCCTGAGAGAGTGTCTCAAACATAACTATGTCCAGAGGTAAGATGGGAGGAGCTCTTAGAAGGAATGCTTCAGTCTCAGTGAAGTTAGTCTTTTTCAGTATTTCTTTGTCCTTTTTCTTAAGTCAAATAATAATTCTTTTTACATTTATAAATGACATAATTGAACATTACTATACTCTTCAGATGTGTGGCACAAGCAATTCTGAAAGTGTTTTTAGGTAGAGAGCAGGATAGTCCATGGATGATTGCATTTACATACAGGTAAATCAAGAAATACATGCCAAAGGTCTATTTATTTTTTCAACCTGTTTTACCAACTTGCCTCAGTTCCAAGGAAAACTGAAGACCTACCTATTTAGGAATGGCATTTGGCACATAATAGCATTACTGTTATCACTTTTTTTTATTTTTCTTTCGTTGGGTTCTTATTGGGGTTTTTATTAAAAGATTTCTTTTTTTTTTGTTTGTTTTTCTTTTACTATTTATATGGTCCGTGTTTAGTTTTTATTTGTTCTTAATTGCTGTGAAGCACTTTGGTCAACCTTGGTTGTTTAAATGTTCTACATAAATAAAGACTGACTGAGAAGAACAAAAACTCCTTGAGACAGCTATCTGGGGCTCGTCTCTTCCTTTGTGGGAACAAAATAGCGAGCAAAGATCCACACCAGGTCTGCTCAAGCTGCCTTGGGCTGGAACGTGCCTGACTGGTAGTCGAGGAACCCGGTTCATGCGGGCACTCCACCTGTTTTACCATGAAGAGTCTCTGCCGATGACTAGCTCACCAAGCTGGCCTCTCAGGAAATGACCCCCGCTTGGCCACAGGTGGACTGCCACCTTGCAGTGGTGATGATTTGGTGGTGGATACCAGGCTTCCATTAGCTGGGGATCTCAGCTGGACTTATCTGCGGCACCCTCACCCATGGAGAATGTGCTTCGTCTTGATTATGAGGATGACGACGAGGAAAACTCGGAGATCCTCATATCAGATATTGAGGTGAGGAGGATGAGGATGACCTCTTCATCCCCTCTTCTCTGGCTGTACAGCTGGATGGTGCATCTGGCCACGGGGAAGACAGGGAGAGCACATCAGCTTCTTCCACTCTGAGCATGGACCTGCAGGACGTAAGCAAACGCGTGCTGCTGCCAGGCTCAACATCCCCTGGCCTGCAATAGTAGCAGCGACCACCAAGTCACATTATGAGGGAAGGAAATTGCCCCAGATCACAAGGGCAGCAAAACAGCTTCCTCCTGTCTTTCCTCAGCTGCTGCAAGAGGTTTCAGCCTTGTGGAAAGACAGCCAGTTCAGTGGAAAAAGCCCAATGGAGCCTCCTCCTTGGACTTTGAGGGCATGGAGAAGCTGGGCATGTGCCACATGCCGCCGGTGGAACCGCTAGTGGCACCACACCTTCACCTGTGGCTCTCAGCTACATCTTCCAGAAGCCCCAAACTACTGTCAAAAACCAACCTCTTCCAGTCAGCCTTGATGGAGAGAGTTTATAAAGCCGTGGCTCTGGCTATTAGAGCACTAAATGTGTCCTCCATGCTCTCGGCATACCAAGCTGAGCTGTGCAAGGACATGGCGACTAAACCTGACATGTTGATCTTTCCTGACGACATTTTTGGCACCGCTTTGGCTTCAATACAGCAGTGGTGCGAGGCGAGGGAGGAGGATGAAGCCCTTCAGCTCTACAACATCCACCGGCTCCTCAGCAGACCTTCCCCCACTTTGACACCTCCCACCTTCAAAATCCCCAAAAGGTGGGAGGCGAGGACTGTGAGGATTGCTTGACCCGACAGGGACGCAGGTGGGACCACCCACGCAAGTTGGAAGTCAGCAGGCGAAGAAAAAGAAGAGATCGGCCTAACAGTCAGTGCTCTGTTCTTTGGAGTGGACGCTGGATGTTCCCTGTTCACCAGCCCCCCCAGTTCACTTAAAGTGTGCACCGCTCCGTAGATATTTCCAAAGCTCCACTTTGCTGAATGCCCTTGCAATGCCCTTGTTCTCCAGCAAGAAGGAGCGGAGGCTTTGTTGCTTGGACAACAGAACCTGACTCCTCCAAGTCACACAAGCATACGATCTGCTCTGAAAATCAAACGTGTCATACTGAGGCATCCAGACCTACCTCCTAAAGTTTTGGAATTAAAACATGATTGAAAGACCAAACTGGTCAATCCCCAATGAATTTAAAAACAATACATCTCTCTGTCTCCAGTCAGATCAATGCTCGGGATACATCAGGTCAGACACCGCTGCACTTGGCCTGTGAGCGAGGTGACTTGGCTTGTGTAAAGGAACTCTTAGAGGAAAGCCAGGCTCGCACCGACATCTCAGATCGAAGTGGAGAGACACCCATGCACTACGCCTCCAAACAGGATTCTCCTGTCATCATCCAGGTGAGACTCTAACTGGAGAGACATCTCAATAACGTGAATGATTTTTATTTTTTATCTGTATTAGATAGAAAAGTGAATCCTCTTGATGTTATGTTCACATGAGCCTACTTCTCCATTTTCCTTTTTCCATCCTGCCCTTATCCAGGCCCTGTGCTCGCGGTTGTGTTCGGGGGTGAATGAGCTGAACAACAATGGGGAGACGCCGCTCCATGTGGCCTGTCGTTTGGGACGCGTGGAGTCTGTCAAGGCCCTGTTGGGTGGAGGGGCCAAGTGTGGTGTCACGGGTAGCAAGGGCTACCCTATTCACACTGCTATGAAATATGCTGAGAAGGGGTGAGTGGGGGGAAGGATGAAGATAAAAACTTAAAGAATAAGTTGTTTTCCAGATAACATCAATGCACTTGAGGTGAACATGTAATTTTCTAGTTACCTCTCTGACTTGAAGATGATTGTCTGTCATCAGTGATTCCTCTTTTTTTAAATATTAAATTAATTCTAATGACCATATATAATTGCACTGTGTGCTACCTTTTACTAAAATCAAAGATCTGTGATCTTTAATTATTTATAATTACAGCAAAAGCCTCATCAGTGATCTATAAGGACAAAAAAAATAAAACAATACAAAAATAATTACACAATAATCGTTAATAAGTTAGTTTGCCCAATGAATCAAGATACTGATTTAAGGTTATATCACCCAGCCCTTATAGGTGTGTGTGTGTGTATATGTGTGTATATGTGTGTGTGTGTGTATGTAAGCTTATATGCTCATCCTGATTGGTTTAATTGAAGGTGAGCTAAAGACCATGTGCACATGTAAATCCTGACTGATGGAAACATTGTTTAGAATTATATATAAATATATACTGTGTGTGTGTGTGTGTGTGTGTGTGTGTGCCTACGCTTGTTTTTCTTTCTGTTACATGAAGCAATGCGGTGAAATGCTAATATCATATTTTTAAGCTGTTGTGTTGAAATGTTATGCCGTATTTCTTTCAGCTTCGACAAGGAAGAGGACATACACACATACACACATACACACATACACACAGCTGCAACTCAAGAAACACAGAACATGACAAAGAAAGTTTTATAACACCCATAATTTAAGTTTTGGCCTCCCTTTTGGTTTTGTGCTTTATGACTCTGGGGTCACAAAGACATCCATCTTATTGATGTATTTTGCTCATTCATTTATCAAAAGTCTTGTTTTGACTTTTTGCTATTTTTTTTTTTGCAGCTCAGAATTCTTTTATTATTATTGAAAGCATTTGGAGGAAATGATAGGATTTAACCTGACATATGTAGTCTCTGATCTCACATGTCTGGATGACATCATGCCTCTCTGCATCTCGCAGCAGATTCTCTCTGGAGAACACGTGTGGTTTTGAATTTCCATTATAATATTTCTGCCGCTGATGTCATCAGCTCAGGACTGTTTATCACCATCACACATCAAACAGCAGTGGGTTTGAGTGACACGCTTCACATTTACCGCTTCCGTTAAGTGATGAACGTTCTCATTTCAGGACGACGCACCAAACAAATAAAAGAAATAAGATCTGTCAAATCTGGGTTTTCATGCTTTTTTTTTTTTATTTTGAAAGAAGTAAAAGAAAAAAAAGACTTACTCAGGTTTTTATGTCTCAGTACATTACGCAGTTGGTTAAAAATGAAGGTGATGCTGTTCGAGAGCTCTGGAGGTGCTTGCCCCTGTAATGATGTAAAACAGCAGGAGTTTGAGTAATTTAATCCTGC
Source organism: Arrhamphus sclerolepis (assembly GCA_037176975.1). NCBI lineage: Eukaryota > Metazoa > Chordata > Actinopteri > Beloniformes > Hemiramphidae > Arrhamphus > Arrhamphus sclerolepis. Next base: position 10,859 of record JBAMYA010116158.1, read on the forward strand.
TCTGCGAATCGAATTATCAGCAGCGAGCAGACATTTCGCACCGAACACGAGAAGCACTATTCTCATTTCTTAACCCAATATGCTCCTAACAAGCATATCAAATCACTATTTAACCTAATCCATATGTTGTGCTGCCAAACGCTCTGAGACTGTCTTTACTACCAAGGATATAATGCAGCTTAGTGATGCTGTTTTTGCATCTAACTTCAGATCTAACTTTAGATAAACTGTTTGCACGGTTATGTCTACAGAAATGAGTCACGTTTTGGCACAACATCAAATACAAGTCACATCAGACAAGATTAAAATTCCTACTAACAAACCTGAATCGTCTATTTTGTGTTATCAAAGTCTGAGTTAGACCTTGAGAGTAGATACGTCTAATGTAGAAGAGTTATTCACTAGACCTATATTTCTTTTTTTGTTTTTTTTGTTTGTTTTTTGTAGTTGTAGAACTGCTTTTTAGTGTTTTTTATGTTCAGGCTCCCCATATTCAGTTTCGACTGCACAAACCCAGGACTATGAAAACCTTGTTTGTTTTTTTTTTTTGTTTTTTTTTTTTTTTTTTTTTTTTTTTAAAGAACGCACTCACGAGACTGCATCTAGTGGACGGTGAGGAGATGTTCACTGACTGTGACCAAAACGTCTGGGTTAGAAATTGTGTGGAATCCCTTATCTAGTCAAAACACTATATAGAGACATTGTTTGTAAACAGACACTGCAGATAAGGGATAAACAAAGATAAAGGGATGGTTTGGGGTTTTTGTTGTTTTTTTGTTCATGCTCTGTATACAGACAAAAGTCAAAACAGGGACATAAATGATCCTCACATGGTGCAGGCAATACAGGCTGTTGGCATCCAGCCACTGCCAGCTCAGCGTAGGCAGGACATTGTACGGACACACAGCAGAACCTGTAACTTCCAACATGTCTTCCTTATGCAATATAGGTATAAAATTAAACTATACTTTTTTTGTTTGTTTATTTTAATGAGGCTATAGTTGATTCTTGGGTATAGTAGCTTTGTTTTCTGTTTAAAAATGACAATGTTCATTATGTATCCTAACTAATATTACAGCTGTTCCCAATTAAAATTAAAAAAGAAAAAAACTACCAACAATAGAAAACCAAAAAATGAATAACTGGAATAATAATTGGATTAGAAGGTCTAAATGTCACTTAGGTGGCCTTAATTTATAAAACCTGATCCCTTGGTACTTAAGTCAAACTCTGCCTCCAACAGAGGAAAGTTGGTGAAAAAAACAGATGAGTGAATTAAATTTTTAGAGATTATACAACACAAACCTGCATTAAACAAATATAAAGAGTCAAAAACAGCATATACACTTGTCAGATATGTGATGAAAACCATTACTATAGCACTGAAGGAGCTTCTCTGAATGAGTCCTAAACGTTGAAGCAGGCAGGGCTCACAACCCAGCAGCCTCCTCTGGTACGATACATCTTTTTTTTCTGAAAGAAATCCTGCTGTGGTGTTTAGTAAGTTCTACACATCTTACATTGACTTGTGCTTTGAAGTATAATTGAGTCCGAATGGTTAGTCATATTTGAACGGACTTCAAAATTCCTCTGAACTGCCACGGTTTCTCTCTTCTCCTACGTTGCAAACTGACAAATACCCTGATTTGTCTGAGAGCTTCGTCAAAGACTTCCAACATGTGTCCCTGACTTGTTCCCGTTGACAGCCACCTCAGTCTGGCGTGTGAAAGCAAAAGGGGGTGGCTGGCTGCCAAACGAGGGCAGCCCCTATGGATGTGTGAGGAGCTGAGGAGAGGGGGTTGACATTCCTATATTCCTGGACCAGCCAAAGACAGCTGGACGTGAACCAGCTGACCGGTTACCATGGGAACGCCTTTCTTTGCTTTTATCCTAAAAACAATTGATGGTGCCCGACATCAGTGGCCCTTTAATCCACCGCTCCTCTGGCAGGCTCACGATGTGACCTTAGATCTTTGTTCAAGCCCTCTGAGTCTGTCTGCAACAGTTAAGATCTCACAGTTCCGTCAGCTGATCTGCACGATGCCAATAATAAATCTGTTAAACAGAAATTGCTAACTTAAACCATGCATCACATCTATAATTTCCCGTGATTTTTCTAGGAGAATGTCTCAGAATTTTGGACTTGTCAAAGTTCCATAAATGGAGCTGCCAAATGATTTGTTGATACTGTCATCAAGTGAATTTCATTTTCCTTTATTTCAGAACGCAACATATAACACAACTTAAGAGGAATAAATAATAACCTGTATACATTTAAAGAATATGTGGCGAAGAAAACTGTAAAATTAGCAGTGTTACCACTCCATCAAGTATGTCCACATGTTCAGACTTCAGCATGATCTTGAGGCATCAGGGGCAGTTTGTGTCCCAAGATGCCAGTGGAAAGGGGGAAGGGAACAAATGGCAGAGTGGTTGATGGGTAATGTAGTCTGTATTTCTGCTCCAACCGAGTGTGAGAGCTGTTAATCCGCCACTCCACAGCCAAAAGCTGCTGCATCCTCTTCACTAAGGTAACGTGCTGTTTATAATCATGGCCATGAGCCAAGTGGCAAACACACAGAAAGCAGGAAAGAGAAACATAGTGAAGAAATGCACAGATTAATAATCCACAGACTCCATGTAATACCGTCCTTCCCCCAGAGAGGTGATGATGACTTCTTGATACCATCAGCGAGGTGTGAAAGCCAGAGTCACATGTCTTAACGGTTTAATGTACTTTCCCTCTTTTCACATGCAAGGGGTTGCCATGGCAACAGGCAACACTGTCAGAATAAAGACAATGTCTTAAATGAGATTAGGGAAACAGATCCAGAGCGAAGCGAGCCGGTGAGCACATGAAGAGCGAGCATGTATCTCTTAGTTTGAGTTGTGGAGAAGACGCTACCCATAATGAGAATCATCATCTGAGACTCAGCCAGTACTTGAGCTCACACCTCTGAGCAGCTTCTTTGGGCCCATTTGCACCCTGCATTTGCACCCTGCTGGGGTGCAAATGGGTGAAAATTTAGATCAACTGTGAGCATCAGTTGTTCACAGAATTACACCTTTTTTTTTTTTTTTTTTTTTTACCTCTGCTTGATTTCTTTCAGATCGCTGTGTTACACTAGAATGTGCCAGACCTTTGGATTAGAAAGGTATCACAGTCTGATCAGTCACTGGGAATCATTACCTTCCAAAGCTTTAGTCCAGAAACTTCCCACCATTTGTATGACTAGCACAGGTTGCATAGGAGTGACTGTCATGACATTGTTTGATCTTTGTTTATGATTAATTGATAATTTTACCGTTTTGCAGCCACTGGTGTAGCAGCCTCATGAACATCATGCTCCTGAGTCTCCTGGCTCGTCTACAGTCATCATTGTTGGAGCACATGCCCAACCTCATCAGGTGATAAACACCGCCTGATCAGTATGTATGACTGATGATAGTCATGCATGCTCTACTTTCCACTTTAAAAGACCTTTCATTCATTTAATTTCTTTAGTGCATTGAGGAGCTGCTTGTTACGGAAGCGCTGCTGCTTTGCCTGGATCATTTGGATCGATTTGAGTTTTTATGCTACACCTGCTAGCCAGCAAACTGGCTAGCTGCAGATAGCTTGATTTGTGCAAATTAAATTGTCTAAATTGTTGGAGAACTTGTTCAATTATTTGAGTAATTTGGGGTTTAAGTGCCTTTTCGTGTTCCCCAATTTGTCTGTTGTTTTTGTTTGTTTGTGTGTGTGTGTCTGTGTGTGTGTGTGTTGCTCATTGCATTTCTGTGATTTAATTCTTAATGTTCGTACTGTTTTTGGGAATGTTTCCATTTCTTTACTTGTACAAGTTGTGCATTTGATTTCTGTTTTTGTTGGGACTGACCCTTTAAAACTCCTTTTCGGTTCCCAAAGTGATGGTTTCCCTTTGTGTGTGTGTGCGTGTGCATGTGTGTGTCCGTCTCATATGACTGGGGTGACTCCTGTCAAGACTTATCCCACCATACGACTCATTTCCTGACTGGTTAGCCTCAGCCCTGACCAGGCTTCCTGTTCCTCATCGTCCCTGAATGAATCGTAGTTTTTTTTGTGGTTTGTTTTTTAATGAGATTTGTTAATAAATTACTTTTGCTTCTTCTGAAACCACGTCTCATGTACTAAAAGAACCTGAGTGCTTCATGGTCGGTACAGGTGATGTTAATAATTTCCCAGGGTGGCGTTGTTTGCGTTAATCAACCTTCATCCCAGTGGTTGGTGGTCCTTCAGTATTGCCACATGTTACACTGAAATCTATGCAGCACCTGGTGAACTGACCTGTTTTGACCACCTGGTTACTGAAGAGAAGAAGCAATGTCTCCGAGTCTCATGACTTGCATGTTGGAAACAAAGAGGGATGAGTGTTCCTGCTAAAGTTCAACCACAATCTTCTCAGTGAGAACGACCAGACAGCAAACACTGCAGGAAACATGATGAAATAGTGGCGTTTCTAGTATTTGTCCTCCGGGTTTCTCCTTCAGTTCAGTCACCCCGTCTATTGTGCTGTCATTGGTTGTATCTTCTTGTAACCCCTCACCGACCAGCCACTCGCCCAACGACAGCTCCAAACTGTCTTTCATAGGCTGGCTGCACTCCTAGACGGTTTTCACATGTTGACCATTTCTAAGAACACAGGAGACCACAGACATGAAGACAGTCTCAAAAATTTTTTTTATATATTATGACCCTCCAAATGTAAACGCTAGAGGATTCAGCCAGACTGCGAGACCTGACACTCACGGTGGAGATTCCACAGACATGGGATGGTTCAGTAATGATCAAACACACCTTACAAAGAAATGTTGTGGTATGTCTTGTATGAAGCATCAAAAGGTGCTCATGTTTTCAAACAGCCTGGTCACACAAACCCTTTCACTTTGTAAAAGTTCTCCCTGAAAATGGGTCTGGTACCTCTCAAATTCACAGCCACACCTGGAACCAAAATTGCGACAGGTGTGACCGAGAGCCACTATTCAAAATAAGTGTTCTGCTCCAAAAGATCTCCAAACAAACCCAGAGGAATGGGGTTAAATCAAGCCTTCTTCAGAAACTGGGTCTGTTACCATGGTTACATACTTTAACCTGGACTAAATAGGAGTTATTCTTCAAACCGTGAGTTCCTCTCTGATTCCTCTCCTTCATAAAGCTGAAATAAGTTCATAGACAGTTGAAATCAGAACTTTGCGTGCACTGTATAAAAAGACTAAACTTTTCCTGTTGGGTCAGTTAGGATTACCAAAATTATTTCTTATAATTAGTACTTCCCTATGATTTTAACATGGGAAAGTATGAATGGTTTTCCATCATGCGGGTCTTTTTGTTTCAAGGATGTTATGAACGAGCTAAATGGGAATATTCTGGCTCTTCTCAGCATGATTCAATTCTAAAAAAAAAAAAAAAGAAGAAGAAGAAGAAGCTATTATGGTTATTGTCGCTATGGTTATGTCCACATAACACGCTGATGTGACACACGGCTGATATTTGTGTCTTCTGACTCACCACACTTTGTTCATGAAAGTAAACCAAATCTGACTGCTTCATATCAGATCTGGGCCAACTGCTAATGTGGTGCCAGATCTGATTCATGTGATCACACTAAAACACTCGTCTCATTTCTTTATTTCTTTATGCACATTACCTTGCATCAATGTTCAACATCTGAGCTTTGCTGTCTCATGACGGAGAGCTACAACAGTTACAGAGGATAAAGCAAAGACATTACTTATACTCTGGCCGTCCTCTTAAAACTTACATCTTACAGCAGTTGCTATACGACTTTCCAGTGTCTGTGCGGACAGTTGCTCAGTAAACGGCAGACGAATCACTGCTAAATGGGCACTCAGACTAACTTTAACCAAGTCATTTAAATCTCCTAAAATTAACCAGCCCTTGACCATAGCTGTGACAGACTGATATATAAACATGAGTAGGCTTTTTTTGGGAAAGTCATTGTTGCCATAACCTCACTGTGTTTAGATAGCAGCTGAGTCTCAGGCCTTCACCAAACTGAGCTGCAGGTTTGCATAAACAGCTCAGTCAACGTGGGACAAAACAGAGAAGATCCAGCATCACAGCCGCTGACCGGCCCACCTCATATATACACCATAAATACAGCTTTTCAAGTCTTTGATTCCACCCGTGAGGAAATCAGTTTGTCACACTGCTAGAAAAAAACAGAGGGATTTTTTCCACTTGCGTCACGGCTTTTTGAAGTTCCCCGGAGAAAAAGAGTTTAACAGGGCACATAAAGACACCACTGGCATGAGTCAGCTTTGAGTTTGGAAGGGTCACAAGGTCTGAGAAGTCAATTTGTTGGGTATATTTCCTTTTGATTTGATCAACCGTTCAGATGGAGCGATGGTTAAAGAACAAGACTGTTATCTTATGTTAAATTTAACTTTTGTGACTGGAACTAGAACAATTAAATGAAAGCTCTTCCCACACTTACCATTCAAAGTAGCAAAGTCTGCCTTACGCTTCTGCGTAGCAGCGACACATGTACACACAGCCCGAAAAGCCGTCTCCATTGTTTATACCTCAGAGCAAATAAAGTTTATTTTAGGTGAGTTGGAGCTGATAACTGTTGAGCATCAGTTGTTTTTACAGACAACAAACTATTATTCTACCTTGAAACTTGAACTTGAAAACAATGAAGAAAAAATAGAGTCAGGAAATTCAAAGACCGAAGAACCAATCTACCAATCACATCTCTTGCAGTCGCCGTGGCGCATACTTCCATTTGGAGGTGCATTCGCGTGTTTAACAGACCTTTTAGATGAGATGTGGTGTGAAGGTTGAGGCACAGCACAACTGATGTACTGTCTCTCGACTCGTAATTCAATAAAAAACTCTGACTTCAGAAAAAGGACTTGTAGGTCGATATTCTCAAATAAATAAAGGAATTGGGAGAGGGCGGCGAGGAAAAGAAATCACATCTTCACTTTTTCTTAAATGCGCCTGTTCAGCCCAAGTTGTTGGAGATTTATTTCCACATCAAGGCTATTCTCTATCTGTGGCAGAGTGTCTTCTGACTTGTACAGCTCAGGAAAGTGAAAGTTATCTTGTATTTGGCTGAATCAATGTGTCACAGTGTTGAAAGTGAAAATGTTTTAACTTGTGTTGTAGGGCACCTGTTCTCTTCGATAGTACGGCATGAGTCACACTGGCATGAATCTATGTAGCAAAATTGTAATTAATGTTAGCATAGGGTGTAACTCACCTGCGTTAAAATATTTTGCTATTTTAAGCCTTTGATGAGAGTCAAAATTGTAATTCCACTCAGTGTTACTGTGGCAGGATTCAAAAAGTGTGTCTGTACAGGCATCTTCATCTGGTCGCTGCCATCTTCTATAAGTCCACATGTGTTGACTACTGAATATGATAAACAGGAGTTCTATGTAGGAACCATGAATGTAACCTGTGGCCATATGATACCTGCATCGTCGTTAGGATTTAGGTTATTTGTTGATGTGTCACTCTAATTATGTGAGTTGGAATTGATAAATTTTTGATCAAGCTTTTTCCAACTGTTTACTTTTATTTCATTTTATCTGGTTTGAAAATAACGTAAAAGGTATAGTTTGGAAATATATAGAAGGTGGACCAATCACAGTTGTTGTGGTTTGTGTAGACCTGGCAGCTTGTTACGCTCCTGCATGCCAGGGTAGGGTTTGCTGCTATGGCAACCATAGGTCATTGGTCTGATGCTGAAGTATAAATCACACTTTAGAAGTTGTCACGGCCTTCTATTCCACATATTCCAACAAAGTCATGGGTGGCAACAGGCGGTCTGTTTCTTGAAGAAGCACTCCCGACCTCATTGTTTAAAAAATATATGTAGTTTAATTTTAACAAAAATATAAACGAAACAATAGCCAAAATTGTCCTACAACTTG
>JBAMYA010116169.1:0-18781 GCA_037176975.1 Arrhamphus sclerolepis
AGGGAGGCGTCCAGGGGGCATCCGATATAGATGCCCAAGCCACCTCAGCTGGCTCCTCTCGATGTGGAGGAGCAGCGCTTTTGATACAGTGGATCACAATATTTTGTTGTCAAGACTGGAAAAATGGGCTGCTATCAAAGGTACAGTTTTGAAGTGGCTTAGGTCACATCCCGCAGAGAAAACTGTTTTGATTCACGTTCCTGAATGTTATTCTTCTTCATCTTCCTTGACTTGGGGTTCCTCAAGGGTCTATTTTGGCCCCTGTGCTGTTTTCATTGTATGTTGCCTATGGGATTTGGAAATCATTATGTGTCCTTCCATTGTTTAGCTGGCGATATGCAGGTTTATATGGGTCAGATAACAACATCTCATTGCTGTCTAAGTGAACTTAAAACTTGGATGAAACTTGACTTTCTGAACCTTAATGAAAAATGAGATGGAGGTCATTTAGTTTGGAAAGTCAGAGTTGCTCTGTGGTTCTGCTGACACTCTTGGTCCTTCAGCTTCATGGAGTCGCTGATCTGTAAGAAATTAAGGTGTGATTTTTGACAGCTCGCTTAACTTGGACAAACAGATCAGTGCTGTGGTAAAATCAAGCTCTTTCCACCTTTGGGTTATTGCTAGGGTGAAGCTGTATTTTGCTGCAAAAGATCTGGAAAAGTAATTCATGCTTTTAGCACCTCTCGTTTAGATCAGTATGTATGTTGGTTTAGATCAGGTTTCTCTGTGGCGTTTGCAATTAGCTCAGAACCCAGCAGCTCGTCTTTTAACCAGCACTAGGACGCATGATCACATAACTCCAGTACTAGCATCCCTGAACTGGCACTACATCCCATTCGGAATTAATTTTAAGTTGATTTTTGTTGTTGACTTTTAAAGTTTTAAATGGATTGACTTCTACTTACCTGTCAGGCTTCCTACACATCGCACCTGTAAGAGTTCTGCAGTCAGCCAGGAAGTTACTTTTCAATGTTCCACAGTCAGAATTAAAACATAAAGGTGATGGATCTTTTGCAGTGACAGCCTCAGAACTGTGGAATGACTTAGCTTAGACTTTCGGTGTCCAAATCACTGTTAAAAAAAGTATTTATTGTCTTTGGCTTTTAACTCTGAGTGATTTGACACAGACAGATAATGGACTATACTGCTATTTCTATTTAACTGTTTTATTTATTTCTGTTTAATGCTTTTATTATGTTTTTTATGTTTTGTTTTTTATGTTTTATACGTTTTCTTATTGTTTTAATGGTAAATTATTTTTGGTTGATTGTGAAGCATTCTGGTCAACTCTTTTATTTCTAAATGTGCTTTAAAAATAAATTTGAGCTTGACTGCTGACAGCCCAACCAATCAAATGTCAGCTTTGTAAACTGGAGGAGTGATGGTAAAGCTCTTACTTCCATACATCAAAATGTGATTATTAAAAGTTCCCATCTGATGGTTGATCAAAACATTCAGCAAGCGATTCAGATTGTATCATTTTATTGTGATATGTTGCTGAAGATCACGTGTACATTTCAGTAACAACATTACATCACATTTTAATAATGACAATAAAGAATTCTAGATACTCATGTTATGTAAATATAATTTTCATGATTATTTCTGCCAATACTGAACACAAAAAAATTTGAAACTTGCACTTTTGTAGAGCTGACTCCTGCCACAGTCACTTCCTCCCATGTTGAATAAACAACACAGTTGGCATTTTGTGATGCCTCCAGTATGTGATTCAGACAACCATTTTACACCTCACCTTTTATCTACGCTTTGCCTTTGTTCTTCTTTTCTCCTTCTCCTGGTTTTTGTGAGGAAAAGAAAAATAGACATTAAATGTACCTTTAATGTAAACACTGAATAGTTAGCTAGTTTCTCCGCTCCACTGAAACCCAGGGCCTCCTAAACAAACTAATCCTCTGCACACAGTTGATTTCAAATGTGATTCATAAAAAAAACATCATTATTAGTAATGTTTTCCATCTTCAAGCAGTACAAATGGATATAGTTACATTGCAAAATATGTATACTGGTCCAGTGGCCCATAGATTTCTTTTGATGGTGTCTGTAAACGGGCCGAGATGAGAGCCAGACAAAGATGTCATTGTATTCCACTAAATACAGCAGACATGTACACAACTTTCAGTTATTACCTGTCAGAAAGTGACACCAAAAACAGTGGAAGGAACAGGTGTTCAGACCACTGATGGGTAGATGTTGTCCAAGTCAGAACCAGAGAGCTGACGTTTACGCAAAGGCACACTGTGTACTGTTTGTTTGTTTGACATTACAACAATATTACTTCATTAGAGGAAACCAGAATACAGTTTGTCAGACTCTAAACTAATAACATTCATATAAATCACTGCAAACCAATTGGACCAATAAGTATCATAAAGCTTTCTTTCTTTTACAGTGTACAAGCATCACTGTGAACCTTATCATCTGTGTCTAAAGACTCCAAGCCAGACAAACAACAAACAACAAAAATGAGATCATTGCCTCTCAAGAAGAAATATGATTAGCTGCTATGTTTTTTAATATATCATATGTCAAATTATCACAAAGAATTGTTGCAACGAGACATAGTATATACATTGAGCTCCCTCCTCCATAGACAAGTATGTGCACTGTGCACATCTTCCAAGCGTGCCAGAGAACACGAAGTGCCTACATTAGTCAAGCAAACCAAACTGTGTTTGGGCATGGTACAGATTTCCTAGTGCACTCTGTTGGATGATGTAAAGTCCATTCAAAATAGATTAATAATTCTCTTTCACCACAGTAGCTAACATATCCAGTGACAAATGAGCTAAATAAGCAGAAACTGAACACTGGCACTAGAGATCCTGTCCAAAACATAGTTGCAGAAACTCTATGGACCATCAATATGATGTTTACACTGAGAGCAAGCACAACTTGATTTAACTGAGGTACCTGTATACTGAATCTTAATTATATTATGGTACTCTACTTTCATAATTTATTCTTTTAAAGAACAAGTGTCTTAAAGAGACTCCAGCTAACCTGCATCCACTGTCCTGTTGAGTTTAAGTAATTATTGGTTGCCACTTGGTGTCAAATGTGCGCTTTCTGATTAAAGGGCATCCTTTACACCGCTTTACCTGGCTGCTGCTGTAGTTATAATAGACCTGAGCCTTATGGAAGTGTTACTACATGTTGTATATGGGGAACCAAAACATAACATATGCTTTCAGTTGCATAAGAACAACACCTGACTGTGGCTCTATTCTAAACAGTTTTCAAATCTTTCAGTTTTTACGAACTCTTATGTCTGCGTTTCTGTTTCTCTTCGATTCAGAGAAGAATATTTTTTTTGTCTAAAGAATTGGGAAAAATCAAGGGGCCATATCTCACTCCTAAACCTGACATCAACATTGAAGGTAAAAAAAAAAAAAAAAGCAAAAGACAAAAAGAACTTTTAGCACAGAGGATATTTGGAAACCTTGATATCTGAGCTGTTACTAGCTCTGGGATGACCTGGACGACTTTGAAGTGAAGCAGCCACCTTCACCTCCACCAGGGTTGAACAGAAGACAGTAACACTTTACAATAAAGTACACAAAATGTTGCTGAACTGCTGCTTAATTACCAGGACACTAATGAGGAATTCACCATTACTTAATCATTAACTAATCATGAAGTTTTGAAAGTGTGTTTTAAGGAAAGTTAATGGTCAAATAAAGAATGAATAGAATCAGGAATAACTGACAGGAAACAAATAATAAACTAACCACTATGTAACAATTTGTTAAGTATCAAGTTGTGAAACGAATTTTAAGAAAAGTGAAACTTAATGGTCAAGTCATCGTAACAAAAAAGGTAGCTAAAATGATGATAACTGATGATAAATGACATAATTACTTCATAGTTTCTAATTAAGAACTACACAGTAGACATTCAGAGCTGCCAGACAGGAAGTTCTTGCTTAAATTATTCATGAGTTAATGGATATCTTTGAACTAATCATGCTAATCTCACCATGTTATGAATTCATTCCCTCTTTACAATGGGCATCAATGATTAACTCATAGTTAAATAGCACTCAGCTGATGGTTAGTCTTACAACATTTTGTGTATCTTATTGTGAAGTGTTACCCAGAAGACAGCCTCTTGCTCATTGGTCGCTAGCTTTGGCAACAGCCAGTCAGTCAGTTCCTCCAGCTGAAAACCCTCCAGTTTGGCCTGGATTATTCCAGATTGACTGGTTAGATCTACTGCCAGTGGTTGAATGATACCAGACGTCTGGCGAGGCCGAGCTCGAGCAGAGCTTCAAGGACCCCCAGGCCACGATTAGCTAGTCGGTGCTCCTGGCGGAGCTCAGTTCGTTTCAGCTCTGCCAGTGCTAGTTGGTTCGGTCGGGTCATCAGAAATGTGGACGCATGGAATTAATTAATCACAATGAATGCAAAGTAACACTAGTCAGCATCATTTTTTCCCCAATTCAGTTTTATTTATATTGCATCTAGAACAACACAAGTTGTCTCTAGATGCTTCTCAGGCGTGCCATGTGCCATGTGGGGTCATGCTCTTGGTTTCTAACAGTGGCAAGAAACCTTCTACCCTCCTGCCAAATGCAATAAGAAGATGGAGACAGGACAAAGGGAGAAGAGTTACTATATCTATATGAACACGTGGTAGACCGAGGGTTGGACTGCAGGTCTAAATGTTAGCTAAGCCAAACCAAAATAGCTAATTCTTTTATGACTGATGTGAGATATGGACATTCTAAGCAGCAGCTGGGCTTGTTGATTTCAGACCATTTGCCAGTTTTGGATAAACCAGGTTTGGGTTGAGTCAGCTCCTGCTAATATGATGTCTTTAAGAGTAAAAAAAACAAAACAATTATTTTCACTGTCCACCTCTTTTTATGTAGTCTATAGAAGAAACATTTCCACATAAATTTACATAGTACTAAATAAAAATCCAGAAGCAGATCATAATAGTCCTTATTTTATAATAATTTCACCTTGAAAAAAAAAAAGGTTAGTGCTGTTCCTGTTGTTATGTATGGTCTTTATTTATGGCTAGGATAAACAGTAACACTTTTTAAATCCCCCTCTGATCCAAAACTGCATCCACTAAATTTTTCATGCATTTGGCCAAAATAATAATGATAATGTAATACTTTGTTGATCCCCGGGGACATTCTCTTTCCTCTCAGCTGCTGGAGATTAGAGGTCAGGACTAGCTATAAACCTGCATCCCTGCAGCACATGGAAACTCTTTGATTAGCTCAAGGACACTTGAGTTGTAAGGTCTGAGAATATTAACAAATACTGGGCTGTTTTCAGGTCTCCTGATGCTGGAGCAGGTTGATAACTCCAGTCATTTCATTGCCATCGTGTTTATTGCTTGACATGATGATAAGCTGCAGTTTTGTGGGCATTTTGAATGAATTTCTAATCATGTTTTGTGCAGTATTATTTGACACAGCCGCTGTTTAATTTAGCTGTTTTAATGATCAACTTTCCAACAAAATCAGATATGCTGTCAATCTCTTTACTTGAAAAATGCCATTACATTCCAGCAAATTTGCAAAAGCAAAAAGCAGATCTGTCAGTCCTCCAGTGTAATGCTGATATAAACCTGAAAACCTTGAAGTTTTACACAAATGCAAAAGCTGTGAAAACCAAAATGCTGTTTGATGCTGCACCTGAGCTTGATTTCTAAATGACGTGTTCTCGTGTCTCTTTGCATTTGTAATTTAAACGCAATTCAGTAAACAAAGAAAAATTAGCCTAGCAACAACAGCGCCGGATACAATGGAGAAAAGGGAAGAAATACATGTGCAACTCAAAGGAGACACTTTTTATTCTTTTTTTTTTCTTTTTTGTGTCTGCATATATGCTGTGGTTTAGTGTCAAGATTGACATAAAAAAAAACTTTTAACTTTTATATGCAATTTGATCTTGCAGCAATTTCCTAGTGCACAGGTGAAAGTGTACTTTAGCCCTCTTGACAGTCTAACAAACTTTATTTGAACATGATTCTGTCAGAGGACTAAAAGAAGAAGAAAATAAAATAAAAAATGCAAACAGCAAACAAAAAACAACAGTGGAACACATTAAGACAGACAAGGACAAAGGAAGTGACTCTAGTATGTGTTGTTGATAATGTGTTGGTGTAATGCAGTATGATGGATGTAGATGTGTGTATGGTGGTGTGAAGTTCATGTTACACCCACATTTAATTCATTTTAACCTACAACAGTTACTTAAAACAGTGGTATTGAACCATAACATTTTTACAAACTTAATGAAGCCTTGTGTGTTCCATTTCTCGTCTATCTTTATGTTTCAGCCTCCAGTCAGCAGAACCTGGAAGAGTCCTCCTCAACTGATGACAGTGAAGACCTGACATCCAACCACAAGGTTTCTGCAGATCATTTCTGCATGCTGACGCACACCAAAGTCCACTGAAGCGTACTCTGCGTCTGAAATGTTCTGTCCTCCTCTTGCAGCTCATTTCAGGGAAACGGAGGAAGAAGCAGGAAAAGACCGCGGCCCAGCAGGAGAAACAAGAAATGCTGAAGAGGCTTCACAGAGCTCAGGTGCAACTCTTCTAGCAGCTTCACTGAGCTTTGAACAGGAATATCTGTGCCAGGGAGCTGAGCGTGGCCTCAGAAAACTGCATGTAACAGCCTGAACTGGGAGAAGGTGTGAGCTGGGCTGAAACCCCTCTGAGTGGAGTCTCCTGCTGCAAACCATTCATACATTTTAAGTTTCTAGCTTTACCTGCCACTTTTAAATGCCTCAGCTTTCCCGTTTTTGCTTGTTCAGTCTATTTTTCATATTTCTGTTGAATTCTAGAGGCTGGAGGAGAATATTTAATTCTTTTGGGTTATTTCAAATTAAATGTGTGAACAAGTTTCCCCACACTGTGGGTTATTGAAGCAGAACATTTTTATTTAATGTTGATACATTGACAGATGTTGCAGCAGTGTAGAGAATGAGAAACAACATCTCTATAAGCCACTAAGGATGTTGAGTTGACGTCGTCATGTTGAATTTTGGGTGGTCAGTGCTTTATTTTGAGGGTCTTGCTTTGTCTGAGCTTGTCTTTCGTATCTAAGAACCCAGAAATGTTAGCTTAAGGTTAATCTTTATATGCAAACTGAATGACTGACTAGAAAAACCAGATTGCAGTTCACTTATTCTCTTTATGTTCATAGCAAGTACAAAAAAAACCCCAAAAAGTTAGTTTTTGTTCCATGAACTGATATAAATGGGTATAAACATGTGAACTGGTGTAAGTTGTGTGGACTGTGTGCATGTAATCTAGCCATGGAGCTACACAGCTTCACAGCTGTTGTGAACGTTGTTTTCAGTGCTATCAGCAGTGGGAAGATTACCTTTAAATTGCCTGTCCTTGTGCAGGATACCAAACTTCTACATTAATCCCTTCTATATGTTCATCAGGGTGTGATTGTAAGAATAAACGTGCCCTCTGCTGTATGCAAGAGGGCACGTATACAATAGGAAGCACTGCCTGAGTGACTGTTGGACGGATGAGTGAGACGAACAGTGTTAAGCTCTTTGTAAAATCCACACAAGGTTAAGATGGTGCAATGTAAGTGTGGGCCATTTACCATTCTTAGTTACCCTGAATAGTTGCTCGTAGTTTCTCTCTAGCAAAGAAAAAGTGTCTTTTAAATGCTCCACAAAGCATTCACACAGAGAATAACAAGGATATGTTATAAAAAGTAGAGCTTTTATTAGTGAGCAATACAACTGAATTCATATCCACTCATGGAGGCAAAAGGAGAAGTTTGGATGGATGGATGGAAGGAAGGAGGGGGAGGTGTGATGAAATTTTCCAGCGATTGTCATGAAAGGTGTGTTTGTGGCAGAAGGTGACTAGTTCAACATCCAGGTAGCAGCCAGTCCAGGGTTACGCCGTCTGTTGTTCACCAGCGCTGCACCAGTCCCTCCTCCTTCTGCTCGCGTCCCCCGTCTGCCCGTGTAGTCTGTAAGCGCCCTCATGAGCGCCGCCAAGTTCATCCATCTCGTATTCCCCAGGAGGAAATTCTTTAACTGTTTTTTCTTCTGCTCAACCAATTAACTTTTCCATTGTCACGGCTACGATGGTGCCAGAGTTACCAGTCTGACCAGATTTGCTCTGTTTGCTCTGTCTGGTCAGTGGAGGAACTGCTTCAACCCGCAGTGGGACGGCCGCCGCTTGGTCGTAATCAGTGATTCACGTCGCTTCGTGTAAAATTCCGTGCTTCATGTGATGACCCATTTCTCCGTTGGACAGGTAATCCAGAGACAACTGGAGGAAGTTGGAGAGAAGCAGCGTGATGTGGAGGAGAGAGGAGTCGCCATAGAAAAGATGATTAGAGGAGAAACAGGTACTCGGCAGTATACGTACACATTCAGAACAGATCCTTTGAAATGCTACTTTTAAAAAGAGATGTCTGAGCCACGACTTGTTTGTCCTTCCTCAAGATCAGAGTTCATGTTAAGGATGGACCGAGTGTGGATCCTTAAGATGTACTTTACTATAACCATTATTATGAATTTGCATTTCCTATTTGAGCTTTTTTGCTATAGAAGTCTAAGCCATAATGCTCTGATGCAGCTCAGTGGAATTCCAGTGAAAGCTTCACTCTTTTTCTTCTCCATCGGTTTAATTGCAGTTCTCGTACTCGGACCATTTAGAGAAAAGCATCGCCTTGTACTCCTGGTCTGTTTAAAAGCCTCTGCATACAAGTTCAGCTCTCACAATATACACTGAGACTTCATTGTTGCTTCATCTTTTTTTTCTTTTTTTTTGTAAACAATACAGGCCTTTGTTTGTGTTCTAGTTAATAATGAAGTCTTGTAAGGCAAGAGTGAAGCCAGCGTGGCTGAATTTTGATTATGCTCTTGCACTGGCTTTACAGAATTTATATTGCTGTAAAATAATGTATTCTTCGACGTTTCTTTTCCAACTCTTTCTTCTTCTTGCATCGTTTCCTCTTTGCTTCCTCCCCTCACAGACTCGACTCAGACAGAGGACAGCGATGATGCCCAGCTTCATCAGATGTGGTTTCAGCTCGTTCTGGAAAAGAACAGTCTGGCGCGCTACGAGTCAGAGCTAATGATCTTGTGAGTGATGCCATCATATTAAAGCAGGGGTGTCAAACTCATCTCCACCGAGGGCCACATCAGCTTTATGGTGGCCCTCAAAGAGCCAGTTGCGACTGTAACACATTTGAAAATAACAGTCTCTGTAGCCTATTTATTATTATTTATTCAGGTTACAGATGTTGTCAGGCTCCTGCACATTTTTGCACATTCAAGCCACCAGGAAAGGACCCGCTCAGTTTTTTTTTTTGAGTTTCTTTTTTTTTTTTTTTTTTTTAAGTAGCAAAGGTTTGTGGTGAAATTGAGAAAATCACAACTTTTTTACATAAAATTATGATTTAATATCATACAATTGAGATTTTTTTTTCTGTAGAAATATAAACTTTTGGGTGATTAAAAAAAAAACTGAAATGTTGACTATTTTTTTTTTTTACATAAAATTTACTTCATGTCAAAAATTGCAAATTTCGTATAACTTCAAATCAGATTTTACTAAATCTTGAAACGGTTTTAAATGTTATAAAAATATTGACTTTCACATGTCCTTTATGTCCTAAGAGGTTGTTTTTGTTTTTTATTTTGTATTTGTCAATAACACAACTTTAAAAATAAATAAATAAATGAATAACTCAATTTTTGGAATAAAATTCTGAACTTTTTGTTGTAAATTGAGACTTTTCTTTTTTTTTTTTTTTAAAGAATTGATTGTAAAACTCTTATGTACAAAGTTAATGCAATTTCTTTTGATTTGTAAAATATTGACTTTTGCCAAACATGTATATGTATGCTATAAAGCAGTATACACTTATTTTAAGACAATCATGTACCCTTTAAGATCTCATGAAAGGGCCTCATGAAGTGATGTGGCGGCTGGATTCAGCCTGCAGGCCTCGAGTTTGAGACCTCTGGATTACAGACTTGCATGAGGAAAGATGAAATCTGCTTGTACTCTTGCCATTCGTGTTCTCCACCAATAGAGGTCACTCTGTTTTGTTTTACTTTGTTTTTCTCAACCTCAGTGCTCAGGAGCTTGAACTGGAGGACACCCAGAGCCGGCTACAGCAAGATCTGAGACGGCGAATGACAGTGGAGGGTGAGGTTTCCGTCAGTCAGGGTCAGAGTCCATCCAACAACGGGCCATGTCCTCATTTCTCTCTCTTTGCACGTCCATTCAGACACGAAGAAGAGCGCCTCTGAGCTGCAGGAGGAGCAGGAGATCCTGGCCGAGATCATGAGGACGGTGGAGAAGCGGGACATGCTGGTCTCCATACTGGATGAGCAGAGGCTGAAGGATCGGGCTGAGGACAGGGACTTGGAGAGTCTCGTGTTGTCCAAGGGCTACGAGTTTCACTGGGCTCACAGGAATGACAGCTAGGTTCAGGAGAAGCTGGACTGAGGGGTTGCAAGCTGAGCAAGGACATGGGGTGAATTTGTACCATGTAGTATGAATGTGATTGATCGTTATGAAGCTGCAGCTCCAGATCATGAGGCGTAGACGTGTTTGGAGACCAGATGCTTTCACTTACCTCAGAGAGGGACTGCAGGGCTTCATGTAGTCCTGCCTTTGGGCAGACTGTTTGGAGAATACACATGACCTAAAGCTATGACGGCTAATAACATGACTGCCACCGTGGTCATTCGCCATTCATGCGCTCACGCTGCAGGCAGACGCTGACCTGAAACTGAAGGCAACAATATCAATCATCACTTCTAAAAATCTGACTGGTCTTTTTTTTTTTTTTTTTTTTTTTTTTCCTTTTCATAAACAAAACTGTCCCTTTAGTTTTTTGTTTGTTTTTTTTGTTTGTGAAGTTTAAATGTTGTTTTATGTGACTTAAAAAAAACAATCAGTGAATTCATAGAAACATACTAAAACAGAATTGGTTGTGTCTCCTGTTTGTTTTACAACACTTTAATGTGACAGAATCTTAAATAAAAATGAATTTCCATTTTAGAGTACTGTTGTAATGGGTCTTTTTTTTGTTTTGGTTTTTCTTTTTAAAAGTTGGTGAATTTGTTATCATTATTTTTTAGCCCCAGCTGTCAGCATTGCCACTTGCTCATTAACTGGACGATGTTAAAAACATACAAACATGAAGCTAGAGGATAATGTGTCTACTAAAATGAAACGATTGTTTTCTCAGTATTTTACAGTAATCAAATGAATGAATCAATTTTAACCTCACAAAAATATTTACAAATTCAGATTTTGATCATTATTAGACCTACTTTGTTGGTCTCAATAAAAAACAAAAAAAAACAAAAAAAAACTGAGACATTATTTTTTGATAAGTATCTCACTTCCAGAAATCCAGTGTGTCATAGAAGATTCCCTGCTAGACCTCATCTATGGGTTTAGTTATTTGACTGATGGAGAATTCATGACATTATGACCTGACCTGCTTCCTTCCAGGAGGGATGCAAAATGAAAACTGTTTATTTTAACTGTATTTCTATTTTGTTTCACTTAGTTTTGCATTAGCCGTTAATTTTAGTTTTTATTTATTTTTTATCTTTATTTTTGTCAGTTAACAGAATTATTTTTCCACTATTAGTTTTAGTTGAATTTTTCATTTATAATAACTTTCTTGAGAACACCATCCTAACTGTGAAGCACAAGGGTGGCTGTATCATGTTGTGGGGGTGAGGGAGACTGGTGCACTTCACGAAATACATGACATCATGAGGAAAGGATGTTATGTAGAAATACTGAAGTAACATGACATGACATCAGCCAGAAAGTTAAAAGCTAAAATGAACAATGACCCTAAACGTATCACCAGATTAGTTATGAAGTAGCTTAAGGACCAACGTCCAAGCCGCGACCATCCCACTTCCAGGCTGAAGCTCACCGAGGAAGTGTGTTTTGTTGCAGTACCTCCATTGACCACTGGCGGCGGCTCTAAAGCAAATCCCGTCCACCTTCATGTTAAAAGTGCCAACTTTGAAGCAGAATTAAACTTATTTACATATTGGTACAAAAATCTATATTTTTAATCTGTGGTTACATATTCCATCCATGACAAATGTATGGAGGGGGAATATTATTTTGTAGCACGTCGGGTAAATTTATATTAAGCAATAAACATGACCAATCAGATGAACGTCATTTGGCATGCTTGACAGCTAACCATTGGTGCTGCTGTTGGCTTTGACAGGTTTGTCCCGCCTCTTTACAACATGGAAAAATGTGCTTCAAAGCCTCACTGTACAGGTCGATGGGTCACGTGACCAAATAGTTAATTCAGTATTTTGCATTCAATGCCCAAGTCATACAGTTTAAAGGCAATGCAACAAAATACCATGGAAATGTATATAAACACCTGACTTTGAATAAACGAGTTTAAATAAATAAATAAAATGCATTATTTTGGCATTTAGCAAATAAAAATGTTGGTAAACCTAACTAACCTAAAACTGTAAAACCTTTAAGTCTGATTTAATGTCAGGCAGTGAGAGAAAAAAAAGTTGTGTCCTTTTAAACGGTGGTTTCAACTGTAAGTAAAAATGTTATTAAAAAGGCATAATTCAGGGGGGAAAATCAACACAAATCTATGATATACCACACAAAGGATGCCAAGTAAATGGCCAGTAATTAATATGCTTTAAAAAAAAAAAACTGTGAGAACCTGGCAAGCCCAGAGGAATAATCTACTTCAGAAAGCTTCATTTTATATGAGCTTCACTGATGTAAAAGGATTAGGAAGCTGTCAAAAGCAGTTTTTTTTCCTCTTTATTTTCTTCTTTCCTCGTCTTGTGGGTCCTTTGCTGACCCTCATCCAGCTGTGGACCCGCGGTCGTCCCCCTCTACAGCCGCTGTCAGCTCAGCAGCCGCCCCCCTCCTCCAGGGAGGAGGGGCCTCTCTCATTCCAGCCAACCCCGGGAGAAAATGCCTGGAATTCCGTTTCCGCTTTAGGGAGTGAACGGTGACTTTTCCTTCATTTTAACTTTTTAAAAAACTTAATTTCTTCACGAACTTTAATTTCCACGTCAAACTCGGACAGTTTTGTGCCAGCCGTCCCGTCTCCAACTGCCGCCACGATGGCCTCGTCGCCCCAGAAGTCCCCGTCTTCTCCAAAATCTCCGACGCCCAAATCTCCGTCCTCCAGAAAAAAAGATGACTCTTTTCTGGGAAAACTTGGAGGCACTTTGGCAAGAAGGAAAAAAGCCAAAGAAGGTAAACAGCTAATAAAAACACTAGCGACGGGTTATTCAATGCTAGTTTTCAGACGTTACTTGAGTTGAATGTGTGTATTTTGCATTTTAAAAAAACGGTCGGCCCCAAAGTTGTATTTAAGTCGGACTTTGAAGAGAGCTCATAAACACAAAAAAACATATTGACAATGTGTTCAGCTGAGAAAGAAGGAGACGAAACTACAACTTATTTGTCATTTGTGGTTTTCATAGCCTGAAGCTGTCTGTCTCCATGTAAGGCATTGAGTCCTCCATTACTGTAATAAGTGAGGAATGAGTAAACACAGGCCTGTAACTCCCCCCACTTTTATGGGCCGCATCAACAGGTTTTTTTTTTTTTTTTTAAATAGTTCTTATAGGTATTAGATCTACACTGCAGGAAGCACTGCCACCTGTAGTGAAACTAATTGTAAAGGGTCTTTTTTAGTTCCTATTACAGGTTGGAAGCTTTCCTTGTAAAAGAGGAAGGGTTGTGACTCCACTGCAGTTGATTGGTCAATATAGCAGAGGTGGCACTACGTCATTGTCTCAAGTAAAGCCTGACTTATGTTTCTGCATAGCACATAGACTCCAGGGATACGCACGGCCGTCTCCATAGACTTGAGTGGGGTGACCTCAGCTGTTGCCAAAATGCATTGTGGGTTGGTAGAGCCAAATCTTCCATCAAAAGTTGAAAAATTTTAAATTTATGCGTCAGTCAATCAGGTTGCAACTTGGCAGCAAGGGCTAGCCAGTGAAATCATACCTTGTTGTGGGTCTATAGCGGCTCCGTCTATCATTGGACTTCGCATTTCATTGTATGGAAGGAAAATTAGTAATTGCGGTGTACAGTCGTCCTATTTTTGATTTATTTTTTAAATCAAAGTTTGTAGTCACACAGAGACACAAGTCTCTAAAGTTTGGGAGGAAGTGGCAGAGATAGTGGGTGAATCTGGCATGACTTGATATTTCATGGGAAGCTGTTTTTTGTTGTGTTCTTTTTTTGGTCACGATGAGAACAACCAGATGCATCGGACATCTCCTCTGTAGTGTTTTGCCACACACATACATGTGAATGCACCTTTCTGCTGTTTATACTTCTGTGTTATTGTTTATGTTGCTCTGTAAATCCACCACCAGTCACTAGGTGGCAGTGTGGGTTCATTTTCTGCAGCACTGTAGCTCGCAGTACCAAGTTTTCTTTTGTTTAATTCCTATATGTTGCTAATAAGCTCCTTTGCTTATTAGTAAAGGAGCAAATAAAGTTTATTTCAGAGTTCACATCTCTGCAATGTAGCAAACGTATACAGTGGTTGGTTGAGCTTTCATATGCAGCTCTACAAATGTATATACTCACTGGGCACTTTATTAGGTTTAGCTGTTCAATTGCTTGTTAATGCAAATAGCTGATCAACCAATCACAGCAACTCAGTGTAATTAGACATGTAGACATGGTCAAAATGTTTTGCTGAAATTCGAACAACTGAGCATCAGAATGAGGAAGAAAGGGGATTTATGTGACTTTGAACAAATGATCATTTGTGCCAGATGCACTGGTCTGAGAATTTCAGAAACTGCTGATCTGGGATTTTCACACACAACCATCTCTAGGATTTACAGAGATTGGTCAGAAAAAGGGGTGACTATCCAGTGAGAGGCAGTTGTGTACAGAAATGCCTTATTGATGTCAGAGGAGGATGGGCTGTTTTGAGATGATAAAGCGGCAACAGTAACTAAAATAACCACTCTAGTTTACAATGAAGTTATACAGAATAGCATCTCTGAACTCACAACACTGAAGCAGATGTTCTACAGCAGCAGAAGACCACAGCGGGTGTCACTGCTGTCAGCTAAGAACAGGAAACTGAGGCTACAGTTCACACAGACTCACCAAAACTGGCCAACAGAAGACTGAAACATTTCCTGGTCTGATGAGTCTGGATTTCAGCTGCAACGTTCAGACGGAAGAGTCAGAATTTGGCATAAACAACTTGAAACTATGGATGTATCCAGCCTTGTATCAGTGGCTCAGGTTGGTGGTGGTGTAATGACATGGGGAATATTTTGTGCCCCTTAGTACCAACTGAGCATTGTTTAAATGTCACGGCCTACCTGAGTATTGACCATGTCCATCCCTTCATGACCTCAGTGTACCATCTTATGATGGCTACTGTTAGCTAACTTCTTGATATCACAGATGCTATTTACACCGTTTGACCAAAAGTAAAAGTTACAACAAGCTAATAGGTAAGAACTTCTCAAAGTACTGCAGTGACTAGTATGATTTGTTTTTTGTTTTTTTCCAGTTTTTCTGCCAAACCGACAGCTCTCATTCATCGGTGTTCCTACACCACTGCACACCATTTTGGATTCCCCACTGTTTAAACTAGTCTGGTTAGCGCTTTGCTTGTGTCACATGCTTCATTTCTCTGATTGGTTGTATGCCTGTTCAGTGGCATCCAGAGGCAGTTTGCTCTGCATCCATTGGTGGCGCCACCTGGAAATCAAAGTTGAATCCAGGCTGGTCAGCCTAATGGAAAAAGGTCATTTGGCTTTATTAGTCTAGATCCACTATTCTCCAGAGTGATGGGTACATCAGGGTAGGAAGAGCGGTAATGAAGTGATAAATCCATTATTTTTTATGCCTACCATGCCCATCTGTAGGAGGATGATCTGGGCTTGTTTTTCCTGGTCAGGTTCACCAAGGTTTTTTCGAGATGTGGTTTCTCCGGCGTTTATTTCAAGATATCAATGGCAGGATTCATTAGGATCAAATTCTGAGAGTGGTTTAGGGAGCATGAGACATAATTATCACATATGGATTGGCTGCTGCAGAGTAGTGGTGAGAATCTTAAGGCGTCTCACGATTCGATTTGTTTACAATTCGGGGGGCTGCTATTCAATTATAAAACGATTATCCGTGCATCTTGAATTGATGTATCTTCCTAAACTTTTTTAGTAAACTTTTGTATCCCCTCACCAAGGAACACTGGACCACTGCTATTTACCATCTAAAAAAACAAAAGAAAGTGCATTTGTAACTAGAAACAAGAGATGAATTTACATTCATCTTTTCACAAGGTAAAACAAAAACAGGGTGTGCGCAATGGTTTATTCAGGCAAACAAAAAATTCACTGTACCAAAATAAGACAGCTTTTAATAGAAAAATATAAATTTTCAACTTTCGATGCATCAAGATGTATGTCAGACAATCAGATTGCGGCTTGGCAGCAAGGGCTGGCCAGTGAAATCAACGTGGTTGGAGTCGTATCTGTCTGTGATCAGATCTCACATAACAGCAATACGGAGGAAAAAGTAGTAATAGCGGTGTTTGTGGTCACACAGACACACAAGTCTCAGAAATAAAGCCTGGGAGGGAGTGTCAGAGACAGTGGCTGAATCTGGTATGACTGTGTGTCTGTGGACGGCAGGGATGTGTTGCCGGGAGACGACCCGTCTTGAGCTGATGTTTTTAAATTTAGCTGCTGCTGCATCGAGCCGGCTATCTGAAGAGCTGACTCGCATAGAGTGAGAACCGCATCCCCTTTTGTTCAGCTCACTGGCTACATTTCCATAAAACATAATTACTAGCAGTTAGCTAGTCAACGCTACAAATAAAACTCTTCCAGGATATTTCAGCAGCAGTTTGGTTGTTTTTTTCTGGTCATGATGACTCAATCAACCCATGCGTCGGACTTCTCCGCCGTTCTTTGCTGCAATGCATATTTGTGAATGCACCAAAACTGAGTGGTTATGGTGACATAAGATTCGTTGGCAATAGATGTCCAAGCGTCACATGTAACTGCTATGCTACCTGCTTCTGTTTTGGTTTCATTATCGTGTCAGTGAAATATTGATGAGAAGTGATGTACTATCTTTATTCTGATATATGCAAGCAGAGCTTGAAACCCCTCGTTCTTGTCCTCAATCCATTGCAGTCAATATTGCAATAGACTAGGCATCTTATTGGTCAGCTTGATATCTTACTATAAATTTATCTGATGTCGTACAAAAGAAATTCACCCCCCATACAGTTGTCATGGATGTAATATGTAATCACCAGACTGTAAATATGTTTAATTCTGCTGAAAAGTTGGCCCTTTTAATAGGAGGGTCAATGGGGATGTGCTCTGTTTTGGAGCCAGCACCTAGTGGTCAGTGATGGGACTGCTACAAAACCTGCTTCCTGGATGAACTTTAACCTTGAAATGGAATTGTTGCTACTTAGTCGAATCTGTAGTTATTCATGTTTTCCAGGTGACACCATGCTGCACATTTAAGTTCCACTTCTCCATTCCATGTTAATCTGGATTTAGATTATCGATGCTTTAACATTTAATAATCAATTTGGAATGTGTCACGGTCAAAACGTGATGCATTAAAGAATCAATTTTTTTTTCCTCGAACTCCTACTGCAGAGTCTTTAACCTCAGTGACATATGAAATGTGCTGAAGAAGATTTTATGCATTGGTCTGATAATCCCATTATTGATACAAAACTCTTAAGAGGAAAAAAAAGATTTCAACATCTCATAAACCTATCAAAATGATTCTGTAGCGAGTTCTTGCGGTAATCAGAGCAAAAGATGGATCAGCAAAATATTAATGACTTATTTTTGGACAGGTAGTATATTTTTAATTGGTGTGATTATATATTTTTGTTGCCCTCTTTTTAAGCATCGTTCATTTGTTCTTCTGTAGTTTGCTGCATGCAGTTTTTGCGGCAGAACACGTAGCAGAGATTTTCTCTGACATTTATGTGGTTTTTATGACACATTAGTGCAAAAATTCTGCTTGCACAAATTTTGCTCTTCTAACTGTTGCAGTCAATCTCTCATTTCTGACGTAACATACTCTGGAGCAGGTTTAGACAGCTAAGCGACTAATCCTGCTTCATGATGCTGTCCCCAGGTTTTCAACAGCAGTCTAAGCTGTTTAACCATTCAACACATAGCCAGCATAGTGTCAAAGACTGGCCATATATAGAATTGTAGTGCGCTCATGAATTCCTCAGATCTTATTTCAGACATCTTTGACCACAACATTACTGCCATACTTGTACAACTTGTGTAGAGTTGCTTAAATTGTTGTAATGTGCACACATTTGCTTGTTTTATGGCACTGAGGTTTAGAGGTGAGCTTCACATGCAAAGCTGCAGCCCTGGAGTTCATAGGATTCACTATTGTACTCATCAGTTTGCCTCATTTTCATCTGTTGTAGATCATAAAACCTTGCTCTGCTCCATAACTACGAAGAAACTCTCATAAACAGGAATAATCCTAAAGCATCCTTTTAAATGGACTGTCCAGTAATTGGCATGCGGGCTTGCTTTGGAAATGCAGCAGGATTCATATGACATTTATAGCTGAAGACCAGGTTTTTATCATGAATGAGAAAGGTCTCTTTCAGCTGGATGATTACTTTGTGTCTGTCAGGAGGCTCTTTCACAGCTGAGCCCCATTTTTACTTTGCCTTTTTTTTTCTCTCCAAAGGACATACATACAATCACATTATATT
>JBAMYA010116200.1:0-2500 GCA_037176975.1 Arrhamphus sclerolepis
GTTGTGTCGAATTGTATGCACTTGTGGGAGTTATATGGTACGTTTAACTTACTCTGTCTTTTGCAGACAGCAAGATGATGTGAGGATGTAGAATATAAGGCTAGTTAACCTCAGCATAGCTTCCTGTCACTCTAACTTTGCTGAGAGTGGACTCATAATGTTCACAATGGTATTTTATTGTTGGTGTAACCATGGATAAGGTGATGGCTGTTATGTTAATTTATTTTCAGTGATGTTCCTTGTTACATGGTCATTGCTGGATTTATGGAAAAACAACCAATGTTGCATATCCATAATATGAATATGAATGAATTTTACTCGAATACAAATACCCCCCCTTCTCAACAAATACAAATACAGATACAAATACCGGCTGCTTTGCACACTCCTACTGCTGACACAATGAAGTATACACTGCATACTGATATGATGATCCTTTCAGTGTGTTCTATAAACATAGTACCTGAAACTATAGCAGAAAAATAACAAATCACAGGAGCCTGTAAGGTAAAGAACACAGGATAACCAAAACAGAGATGATAACAGTGATGTCTGGTCTTTCACACAGCAACTCATGTTGAAACTGAAATAATCTGTGTGGGGCAATGGGTGGGCTTTATGCAATGACTCATACAGGAGTGTCCAAGAGCCACAGTATTGCTAACACCTTGGATCAACAATGTTTTACTGCAAAACTAACAAGAGTCATTTACTTGCATTCCAACTTCACTGCACGCCCCCTAGTCTGGTTGCCGCTCTGCTTACATCACATGCGCTATCTCTCTGATTGGTTGACTGTCGGTACCCAGAGGCAGTTTCCTCTGATGATACTGCCTGCTGGAAACTAAAGCCAAATTCAGAGCAACCTTATAGTGGGAAGGGACTAGGATGGCTGGCTGGGAACATGACTAAAAAGATGGGGCATTGCAAACATGTACTAGAAAGTTCTTGTAAGTCTAGTTGATTAACGTGACTGATTGTCCAAGATGCTACTTTCATCTACTTAAAGAAAGATGAAAATCGTGTCTCAAGTCACTGAAAACATATATTTCAAACTTAACTATCTTTCTACATACACACAGAAAAACAATAACTTTTTGTCTCTCTGTCATTGATCCTGTAGTAATAGTACCTTTAGGCCTTTTTTTAATAGTGATAATAAAAAAAAAGGTTCTAACAGTGACCATAAAAAAAGGGTTGACAATGCTTCAGTTACTAAAACAAAATGGAAAACAATTGTGTTGTTATTAGTGATCATTAATAATAAATGATGACACTGGATCAGGTATGAGTCATCCGGTTTAACTGCTGCACGGTAAAAGCTGTCTAAAAGATTTGGTCATGTGGTTGCTACGTATGATCACGTTTTCGATATACTCTAGGCAGTGTTCAAAAAGAAAAAGTTAACAGTTGAGTAAACTGGCAAACTAAACACCACCCTTGTACATTTCAAAGGAATTATCCCTTCGGTCAACGGTTAAAGATGTGGTCTGAGATGCTGCTGATTTATTTGTTTGCCAACTGCGTTTCAGCTATTTTTCATTGAACTTCTCACCTTGTGTTATGTTTGATGTTTCTGATAAGATCCCAACTTTTGTATTTGCACACTGTTACCTGTTCTTTGGGAATGTGATTTACTGGACGTTCCACGATAACATCAAATAAGCAGCTCACTTTAAAGGCACTTTGTGGAGCAACTCGGGCGTAGGCTGACTGCAGATGCTCCTGCATGATGTCAGTATAATCTGTTTATGTATTCCACCTATTAATGTGTAGTTATGTGTTGTTTTACATCACAAACTAGTGAAAACACAAACACATTCATATAGAATTCATGTGTTTACTCTCCTGAATGACAACTGTGATATGTTCCTTTATGACCAGTTTTAAATACTGATGAATTCTTATTTTGTTTTTGTAAAGAGTTGATGTTTATGACTTGTTTTCAGTGGAATTTCATGATTGAAAACTTAAAGTATGTCACTTGTTGTTAGATAATTAGATCATGCTCTGTGTTTTGACTGTTACATTGCTTCAGATTTCAAAATTGCCTATTTTGAAATGTGGCCAACATACTGCACTAGATTTTATTCCAAATCAAAATGTGAGGGATCATTACTGTTTAAGAAAAAATATTGGGCTTTTCAGAAGAATAGCAGTGTTGAGTTCAGTTAGTGAGGGCTTAAATGTTCTACATGTGGGTTATAGTTTATTTCTCTGAAAATCTGAGGAAAATGGGTCAGTACAGACACTGTTCAGAAGAACAGTGTACTTTGATTTAAAAGTTGATTAAAGAGGGGAAAATGTATAAGTGCAGAAAATGAGGCTGCTCTGCTTTAAAAAGACAAAACAGACAGTTACAGTAGTGAGTACAACAGAAACTTCACATTTGTGGACTAAACAGCTTCTGCAAGGAACTATTTAGCTAGCAAACTTTTCTTTTTCTCTTTTCATTTAATAATAATCCAAAAGAGCATCAAAAACAAATGTGTACCTCAAC
>JBAMYA010116200.1:7500-18777 GCA_037176975.1 Arrhamphus sclerolepis
TGAGACTCCCCTGCCTTGGCTCCACCTCACAAATGCATTTTTTCCTAACAGGTATGATCTGCAACCAATCAGATATCTTCTTTGTTTCAGCCAATCAAAACAGTGCTATCTTCAATCAAAAAAGTAATATTTTCAATTAAAGAAAAAGACTGTTCAAATGCAAAATTAAAATATATATATTGATTCTTTTCGATTGAGGTGAAAAAAGTTATGAATTTTTTTGTTTGTTTGTTTTGTTTTTACACAAACATCCCGCGGTGGGCGGATGCTTTCCCATTGGTCAGACATGTTTGAAAACGACGTCTTTCTGACAAGCAAGTCATGGCTGTCAGCGAGCTGAGGAGTAGCGATGGAGCAGAGGAGCTCCAGAAACCTACATCACTGACATCATTGTGTCCATGTACACACTTCTTCGCCGGCAATCACCCCAGGTTGGGGGTCCGCCGGGTCGTCTTTCTGTCCCAGGTGGGGGACCACCCGGTACAGAAAGACGACAGAAAGACGTCGTTCTCAAACATGTCTTACCAATGGGAAAGCATCCACCCACCGCGGGATGTTTGTGTAAAAACAAACAAACAAACAAACAAAAAAAGCTTCATAACTTTATTACTAACAATATTGGAGTTTAATCATATAAACTTAAATTAAAATATATGCTGTGACATCAAAACTCCCAAGTCTCACAAAAGTATTCCAGTCAAATGGAGATCTGGACTTTGTTTTGATTCTTCTTTTTTCAGTCGTTCTGTTGTAGATTTATGTGTGATTATGTATTATGTTTATGTGATTTTGTAGGTTTATGTTGTAAATTTGTGTTGTAGGTTTACGTTGTAGATGTATGTTGTAGGTTTAGGTTTACATTGTAGATTTATGTTGTAGGTTTACATTGAAGTTTTATGTTGTAGGTTTAGGTTTACGTTGTAGATTTATGTTGTAGGTTTACATTGTACATTTATGTTGTAGGTTTAGGTTTATGTTGTAGATTTATGTTATAGATTTAGGTTTACATTCTAGATTTATGTTGTAGGTTAACGCTTGTGCATCATTGAGATCATTGTCCTGCTGATGCTCAGGAGCAGCTTCAGGAACAAACCCATACAACCACCCTTCCACTGCCATGCAGACCTGCTGTGATCTAATTAGACAAAAGAAACTTTCTTCTGCTGACCCTCCAAAACAAACCTTTTTGTCTTTTTCTGTGAGTGATGTCACAAATTTTAACTATTATAGTTGGATAACTGTAGGCCTCTAGAGTCTGAGGTTGTTTTCACAATGGCGCTGTTTAGGTCAGCCCAAAAAGAGGTGGTCTCAGTTTGACTATTGGTGAACTCTGCTGTGGTTCGTTTGTGGTGAAAAAAAGCACCATGACTTCAAGACGATCATACTATGAAGTGTACAACATGTCTTTGGGCTAAAGTGCCATAGTCTGCTGTGCAGTGCATTCTGAGTTGTAAAGGAGCATGTACACATGCCACAAACTAAAAAACAAAAAGGAAAACCTTGGTCGACAAAGAAATAGCTATTGTGTTGTCATGCTTATCAGGTATTCACCTCAGACCAATTGTCATGGAAACATGATGCTTTACCGGGACTGCTGCTGACCAGTGACAACACTGACTGCTGTCACATGACCTGGGGTGGAGTGACAACAACAAGACGAACCAACAAACAGAACTCTGGTGCACATCAAAGTCACAGCACAGATATTTTTCAGAAACACCTCTATGGCTGTTTGTTTTGGGTTTTTTTTTTTTAAACGCATTCTCCAAGCATTGAAGGACTTTGATGTGAACCTGGCTGTGACTTTTGACTTCTATCGTATATTTAAACCAAAGTGTTTCACAAAACATAGAAAAATATATTATATATAAAAATAAATAATATCAAACTGAAATTATTAAATCTCTAATATCACTGCTGATGTTTTTCCTCCTTGGCATTGTGTTAACAGATGTCAGACCAGCAAGCTGAAGAACAGCCCTGATCATTTAATCAAGTGTTTTAATTAGATTAGTGGTGCCTAGCTGCTGCACATTTTCTCAACAGTCTTGTGTTGTTTAGTTTTCTTTTTTCCTGTAACATCACTCAATCTTCATCAAAGTTAATTCATGTCTTAATAAGACGGAGCAGAAGAGAATCTTCCCACTGCTCCTGAACATCTGACTGAGCTTTCGACAGCGAGTGGGTGCTCAGAGCTTTAGCGGATCAGTCCTAGCAGAGCCAGCCTACGCGCTCCCATCCCCTGGTGCATGATGGGAAGACAATTGCAACTGCCAACTCACCGCTGAGCCGAGGACGCAGTTTCACGTGCCGAAAATGCCAACTGAGGCACCGAGAGACGTCGACCAAGTGTTTGTGTGTGTTTACTCGTGAAAGTGGACCGTGCTCCATATATGCCAGTCTGAGTCAGCATGGCGTAATTCTCCCACCGCCTCACCGCTGTGGTTAAAAATACACCAGGAAAATGTGGCCCGCAGTGCTTTCAGAGTTTC
The DNA here is from genome assembly GCA_037176975.1 of Arrhamphus sclerolepis. NCBI lineage: Eukaryota > Metazoa > Chordata > Actinopteri > Beloniformes > Hemiramphidae > Arrhamphus > Arrhamphus sclerolepis. The sequence goes on from JBAMYA010116200.1 coordinate 9,993, forward strand.
CACTGCTGTAAAAACCAGCAGAAGTGACCCAGAGAGGGAATGACAAGTTAGATTCTGCTGATTTTAGTTTTTCAGTCTTCAGCTGTTTATAGTGTCTTTTCTTCATTTTATATGGTATGATAAATGATGACATCCTTTCATAACAGAAGTAATTTCTCAACTTTAAGAGTGATGAATGTGGGGCACTAAATGTGAAAATAATGAGTTGATTAACGGTTTCATCACACTGGATATAGCGTCACCATGTGAGGACCCAGCATCACCATGTTAGGACCCAACATCACCATGGCAGGACCCAACATCACCACTAAAGGACACAGTGAGCTACTGCTGTGAGCTGATGCATTTAGAATGTTTTTCCCCAGATCATTCAAAACACTGAATTGCTTTTGATAAAAGTTGAGAGGTCAGAAGTTTACATTATATGTCTTTAAAGACGATGTCACAGCTTTGAAAGTTTCTGAGAGCTTAATTGGTGACACACCTGTGGATGTATTTTAACACACACGTCAAACACACTGCTTCCTTGTGTGGTATCATGGGAAAATCAAAAGAAACCAGCCAAGATATCAGTTAGAGAACTGTGGACCTCCACCAGTCTGGTTCTGGACTCCAGGTTCTTGGACAGTAATGTGTCTTCAGATGGACAATGACTAAACAGACCACCAGATTAGTTCCAGAATGTCTTCAGGACAACAAAGTCCAGGTTCTGGAGTGGGCACCATAAAGTTCAGGTTCTGGGGTGGTCATCATTGGAATGTCTTGTAGACCTCAGATTGGAGAAGAACTTTCATTTGGAGCTATAGCTTCTATTTAAATAGCTGCATTTTGAGAGCAAATCTTGGTGCATTTTCAGTCTGAGACAGGTTGAACTTGTCACCATGGAAACCCCAATCTGCCACTCAGTAATTATCAGCTGATCAGCCATTTCTCTGTGCATTCTACTTATGTAGACTTTTATGGATTAATCTCAAACGTTTAATCAGACAGGACCAGGGGGTTGGCACAAGAACTCATCAAACAGTCATTGTTTTATTTTTTTTTCCAGAAACTGCCTTGTCTCATTTAAATTACTTATTTATTTTATAGCTTTGTTCCTGCAAGAGTTGGACCACCGTGGTTGATTAGAACATTGATGTAGTCTCTGCCTCATCAGTTAACTCCTCATCTATCAGACTCTACAGGACACATAAATTGAAATGAGAGCAGGGCACAAACACTGTGCTTTAATTGCAGGTAGTGAAATGTTAAAGTGAATCACGGCTGGAAGCTGCGAGGATGCAGAGTTGTGAAGAACCCCTTTTTGTCAGAGAGATGTAACCGTGACGTGTTGCTGATTCGTACCTGCTGCTCTCACTGTCAGAGGTGTTAGCACAGGTGAGTCCTGAGGGAAATAATCAAAGATCTGAACCTGAAACAGCAGTCTTTGTGCTGAGTGGGTGACCACCAACTCCCATAAATGTAGAAGATGACTGATGTGATATGTATTTTAGGGATTAAATTATCTTTACTTGGTCACGATTAGCATAATGTACTAAGTACTAAGTTTTAAAAAAAGAGAGGAAGCAGTAGAGCGTTGCTTATTTCATTGCCAATGTGACAGACAGGATATCAGCAATGATTTCAAAGAAACAATTGTCATTGCTCATCAATCTGTGAAAGATTGTAGGTCCATTTCGAAAAAGTCCATTGTTCTACATTCACAGTTAGAAGACATTCAAAAGACATTCTTCTTCCAGACGGCAGAGTTTATAGAAGAAAGGTTATTTGTAGACTCTGCAAAGCTGAATTTTCTTGTCACCAGCACAGCATTGCCAACTTGGCAACTTTCTCTGTAAATCTGGCCACTTTCCTAACTCCCCTGGTGGCTTTTGTTTTGTCAAAAGTGACAAGTGACAAATCAAGTAACTTTTTCTGGTGTTATTGGAGATTCTTCTGGTGTTTTGGAGACTCTCTGCAGTTACAGTGCATCCACACATATGCAGTGTGTGCAGTGTCTGTGTCCGGTTCCATAGACTAGAATGATAGCCTGGTTGAGAGTCGCTGACGCACAAGCAGCGATGCTGCCGTGAGCCCCTCATATTGGGAGGCGGTCAGTCTCCCAGCTGCAGTCAGAGCAGAGACCAGTAACTCTGCCAAAGTGTCTGTTTTGGGTCACTTTGGTCCCAAGCCCTGGTGGTTGCCCAGTCAGGGAACCACCAGGTGAAAGTGTGTCTCACACGTTGTCTCAGAAAGTGTGTTTGCACACACTTTGTATACACCCCAATGACCAACTCCACTGAGTGCCACGACACTGCGACACTCAATTCCCTCACCAGCACCAGGGGAGCACCACAAATTGCTACCTGGTCTGTGGGAAACATTGAATAAAGTTGCAAAGTACTACTGTCATAGAAGAGAAAAAAAATGCTGTAAAATAAGAAATTTTGCAGTATCATGTCATCTTTCATAAAAAAAAGTTTTTTTTTGTCATAATATCTCAATACTCACAAAATTACAACCTTTACAATATGTATTAATTTTTTTTGTATAATTACAAATTTTGCATATTTTTAAGAAATTGATTTTTTTGGTAAAATGGAGAATTTCGCAATATTATTTTGTTAAAAAAGTGAATTTTTGTCATAGAATCTTCACAACTTTTATAAAATTGAGACTTTTGTACTGAAATAAAAATTTTCAAGTATAATCACAAATAAAAAAAAAACATTTTTGTATTTTGTTATAAATCTTGTAAAATGGTGCGTTTGACAATATCACATCTTTTTTACTTAAAAAAAAAAGTCAATTTTCACAAACATCACAACCTTAATTATAAAGTTGAGACTTTTGTACCAAAATTACAAGTTATTCTTTTTTTTTCATGTCATAACTGAATCAAATGTGTCCTCAGAAATGTAGTGAAATCTAGTTAGAAATTTATGATCATCTTTAAACGCTCTCATGGACCACATAAAATGAATTCATGTTGCAAAATTGTCCATTAAAATTTTTAATGGTGATTAACTGGCGAAATCCACAAAAAGTATTATTATCATTATTATTATTATTATTATTATTATTTATTAATTTGCAATTATATGAGACAAAATTGTGATTTTACTCCAAAAGCCTCTATTTTCTGACAAAAGTAAAAAATTTAGTGAAATTTGAGATTTTTATGACAAAAAAACTGCCATCACCATGCTAACCATGGGAAAGCATGGTCACCAGACGTGAATAATCTTTAGAACGGTTTGGTTCTGTTCATCTACTAAACCAAATGGACAGAGCTGCGTCCCTACTGGCTGTTATTGTTTGATGTTGAAGGAAAAGAGAATCTTCAGAAAGACGTGTTCTTTTCCCTCAAATGCCCATTGTTATGTCCTCTTTTAGACGGCTGCACTGATGGACTGAATATCAAATCAGTCTGAGCCACACCTCTGCTGCACCAGAACAGACCGTCCCTGCTGCTGGGGGATCCAGTCTGTCCACGCTCTGAGTCCTGCTGAATCAGCACCAAGCCTCCCCAGCCCTGAGGCACGATGGAGTCCACAGAGCTGTGTTTGGGGGGAGGGAGGGTCTAACAGCACAAAGAATAAAAGGTGATCTCATTCAGCTTTGACCCTCCTTTTCCCTTAGACAGTGGTTCCAATGGTGACCTTACCGCTGAGGTCGCCAGAAGATGTTCTTCATTAGGCACGAAACATGACACCAAAGACATTGAAAAGAAAGGTTGAGCAATTTGTGAAAGTATGACATCATCTGCAAAGCACAAGTTGATATTTTGGTTGTTTAAAGCAGTAATATGTTAGTTAAAGTTACTAAAACATTAATAATTTAGATCAATTCTTTAGTGATCATAAACCCCATCGTCACATATGGACATTCTCTTCTTATGGTTGTTTTGTTGTCAGAGGTGTTTTATGGGATTGATGAAAAGTTGATCAATCTATAAAATGATTGGTGACCTGTCCAGGGTGTACCGCAGCATTCTGCTCAATGACATCTATTTTACGCCTGTTTCTGCCAGAAGAACAATTTAAAAGACGTTTTACAGCCGTTTTGGCATTGACGAGTAGCTGTACCACACCTTCTCGTTTTCTTATCCTCTGTTATCCAGAACATAAGCTAAAACCCTGAGCTGAAGGATTTGTGAAAGACTCTAATACGACAAGTCTCGAGTCAAAAAAACAAGTCCCGAGTCAACACAAACAAGCCTCGAGGGACACAAACAAGTCTTGAGTTAATACAGTCAAGTCCCAAATCATCTCTTGATTAAACACAAACAAGTCTCAAGTCAAGTCTGGAGTCAAAATAGTCAAGTCACACGTCAACACAGTCAAGTCTGGAGTCAACAGTCAAGTATGGAGTCAACTCTTGAGTCAACACAAACAAGCCTCGAGGGACACAAACAAGTCTTGAGTTAATACAGTCAAGTCTCAAATCATCTCTTGATTAAACACAAACAAGTCTTAAGTCAAGTCTTGAGTCAACATAGTCAAGTCTACAGTCAAGTCTCAATTAAACACACGAAGTCTCAAGTCAAGTCACAAGTCAAAACAGTTGTCTTGTGTCAAGGCAAGAGTCAACACAGTGAAGTCTCAAGTCAACACAGTCCAGAGTCAAGTCTCAATTAAACACAGGTCTTGAGTCAAGTCTCAAGTCAACACAGTCAAGTCTCAAGTCAACACAGTCAAGTCTCAATTCAACACAAGTAAACACAAAAAAGTCTTGAGTCAAGTCTTGAATCAATATAGTCAAGTCTTCTGAGTCCTTTTCACAAAGGTGCACTTAAATATTAAACGTTAATGACTGATAGAATAGAACATGCATATGTGCTTACGTTCTTTGTGAAACTTCAAATATTGAATAAAGTTGGACATTGTTTCATCTCTGTCTGTGATCTTTTACCGGCAGGTTTTAAATCATTCATTTCTGGTTAACTGTTTTGTAGTCTTTGTACCCAAATTAAATTAATCATGGGAACGCATTTGCAAAGTTTTTTTTGTTTTTTTTTTTGGAAATAATGAAAAGACATTCTGGTAGATTTTGATTGGCTGTTCTGAAAACAACAGAGAGACAGAGTCTGTTTGGTAAGTCGTGACAAGTGAAATCCGTTCATTCATACACATGCAAGAATGTGCATGTTTTCATCTTTGGCTTTTGGGTAAAATATTTAAGTATTTTCAAGTCCAAGTGAAGTAACAAGTCTCTGGTGTAAAAGTCTTTTTACATTTTGACAAATCGAGTCTAAAGTCATAAAATTAATGACATGAGTCCAAGTCATGTGAGTCCACACCTTTGAGGGCATATAAATCTGCTGTGTCGACAAAAGAGATACTGATGATACTGAGCTCATGAGTGTGTTGTGTTATACCACATCATCCCACTAGAGGTGCACTTTGTCGTGCCTACACCAGGAGCTGACATATGAAATGGTAATACTACACAGTGACTTTAAGCTTCAATAATACTCTTATTTCCAGGTTTAAATGGCCAAATGTGAAATATCTCATGGAGGGTTAAAACATTTCATTAAAAAGGACAATTTTCTGAAACCTAGATCTATAAAACCATGCAGGAGAGTCACATGAAACAGTAAAATTATGGCCCTGAAATAACAATCAGATTTGTTTGATATTCACATTAACTTAATGATTAATAGTCACTAAACATTTCTTCTACGTAAATGACATAACACACATGTGCGTCTCTGGATTAATGCAGCTGTCAGGTTGTCTGTGTGCACCTCTCTATTTATAGAAATCCTCTTTTTTGTCCCATCAGTTGCATAACTTCAGGGTCATTGGTTAGAGTTAATTCTAATCCATGTCCTCAGACCATTTTCACATCTGCTTCACCTCATCTGCCACCTCCAGGTCATCAGATGAGCTCCATTATTCTCCAACTTAACAATTAGGTCACCCCAATCTACTACTCAGCTTAACCGGGAGCAGCAGCAGCACCCACAAAAGAACACAAACTGAGTCTGATAAATGTGAACGTGAGCCAGAGAGCGTGAAAGGCCTCTGATATCAAAACCGCAGCATCATCTCACAGGATGAGAGAATTATCCGTCACAGAGCTGATGCGATGGGGTTGGAGGGCGTCGTTTCAGCTGCAACACCCTAAGAATCTGTTTACGTTGTGAAATTATACAGAAGACAATTTGAGAATGATTCAGAGGATCTACAATCTTAATTTTAAGTAATCCTAATCCTCAAACGCTTGAATGTGAAGGTTTGGCTCTTGATTACGTTTCACCTTTCATCCAAAAAGGCTTTAGTTCAGATTTGAACCCACTAAACCTTTATGATGAAAGGTGAAACATCTTCAAGAGCCAAGAAAAATCAGTCCAGTCGATTTGACTTCTATTAAAGCCTTTGATTTCAGGTATTTGAGGATCGGCATTTTAAAACTGATTATTTTAGGACAAAGATCGATCCAAATATTGGATTTTTGGATTTTTCTGCCAGAGTAAAGCAGTAAAATGTCTTGAAAATGCTATTAAAACGAGGCAGAAAGTATAAAACATTACATTTGTCCAGATTTTTAAGAAAAAAATCACCTGCTGCTGTGCAGTAAAATCCTGAATGTAGACGTTACTGTAGTTGATATCGACAGAGTTTTGAACTATTACTGAATCATTATCATCTATTTTTTTTTTACTCACATTAAGCGGCTACTTCGTGGTCCCTGAAAATGCAGCTTCTGTCTCGATGCAGTCGGATTCCTGTTGTTGTTTTTTTTAACAGTCTGATGACAGCAGCAGCGGTCTGCTGAGGCTCCGCGGCTCCTCGGCGGATGGAGGCGAAGCTCCGCGGGTGGAGAAGCAGAGACGCGGCGTCCAGTACGACGGCTGGCGGGGAGAAAAAATACGGCTGCTGTCGCCCTTCAGCGGTGTGGATGGAGCGGAGGGAGGAGCTGCTGCTGCTGCTGCTGCGGATGAGGATGAGGATGGATGAGAGCGGCCTGGTCCAGCTCGACACCTACACCGCGCTGCGTTTAGGGACACGTCGGACACGGTAGCTTCAACGGTTATAACGTGAAAATTTGCACTGAACTAAAGTAATATTTTTTTTATTTTAAAAGATACCCTATCTGAGTTATTATGTCAACAGAATGATGCGACATTTGATTGGTGATGATTTAAAGCATATGTTTAAAACTGTCACTCATGGGACAAGCACCAACCACCACACTTCTAGCAGTAAGTAAATTTTGTAGTAGTTCCTCAACTGACCACCAGGTGCTGTATCCGAAACAGAGCAAATTCCCATTGTCAAAACCCCAAACTTTACAGCAGAGATAAAACTATTGCAGCACTACTTCTCTGTGTGTCACCAGTTGTAGAATCTGATACTGACGACACAACTCAGACTGACAAAGATAAAGATTGACAGAGATTTCTGTTGGGGGATGTTAAACTGAAGAAACTTCTTGGGTGACAGAAGTGTAACACAGCCTTTTTTTCCCCCTGTATCTATGACAAAGACTGTGTTTTTTCCCACTGTGCTGGATTTCTGCACTGGTCAACCAAGATGACCCAAAAACAGGTCTAAAAAGGTTGTCAATCAGGCCCTACCATAGTGCTTTTGGGTCTTACAATGGTGATGTTTGGTCCAACAATGGTGATGTTGGGTCCTACCATGGTGATGTTGAGTTCTACCATGGTGACTTCAGATCCTACCATAGTGACTGATGGCTACACCAGTGGTGATCCAGTCTACATATTGGAATAACTGGGGAAAGCCACGTCATGGTCCACAGGCTCTATTTCAGTAATTAAAACATGCCAGCATTACATTGTCCATATGTTTCTGGGTTTCAGCAGATCAAATGGCAATAAACAGACTTTGGTTGCTAGTAATTTTAAGCATAAAAACTGATATGATTTATTTTAAAACAAATAATACTGTGGCACTAAACACTAATATCTGATGAGGTATTAAACACTGAAATTTCCCCATAATTATTTACATATAGAACGGCAGTGCTTTGTTGCTGACCTACTTTCCATTTCAAGTTTTTCAAAGATGTGTGTGCTGTTCACGTTTGGTTGAGCTGAGCAAAGACAGGCCAGCTTAGATGTAATTATTAAGAGGGAAGCAAATGGAAGGGACTTTTGAAACAGCTGTGACTCAAACAGCTGCTGCTGGGTGGGACTGAGACAAACGAAAATAGAGTCTGACCCAGCAAAAGTCATGAATCACAACATTCAACTGAAATACAACAAGGCTGATCCTGAATCAGAGCGAAGGGTGTCAAAGTCATTTTATGACTGCAAAATGTGTGATTTTAGGACAAAAAAAATTAAATTATTGAAAGAAAATCAATTTTACAACTTCTAATTTTATGTCAAACTATTAGCCAAAAAAGGAAGTAATTTTAAGTTCATATTTTGTACGGAAATAAAAGATGTGATATCATGAAATTTGCCATTTTATGACAAAAATATTCTTTTTTGCAGAAAAAGTCAACTTCTTTTAAATTTGCATTTACACTTGATGAATTTTTATTTTCATACAAAAGCCTTGATTTTCTGATAAAAGTTCCCAATTTTGTAAGAGAAATTGAGATTTTATGATAAAATTAACTTTTTTTTATTTTTTATTTCTGACTGCCAAATTTGTGATTTTAGGACAAAAATTTTAATAATTATTTTTTTTTCAATTTTATGACTTTTAATTTTATGTCAAAACGTTTATGCAAAAAAATGTAATTTTAATCTGACAACACAGCTGGTTTAGAAAGTAAAGAATAACTGGCCCTTTTAATGGTAACCATGGTGATGAAAAGAGTT
>JBAMYA010116211.1:0-18776 GCA_037176975.1 Arrhamphus sclerolepis
GCTGGAGCCTATCCCAGCTCACTTCAGGCGAAAGGCAGGGGTCCACCCTGGACAGGTCGCCAGTCCATCGCAGGGCAATCTTACATTTAAGAGGCTTAAATTAAAGTTGTAAGTTCACACTTTCAGTTCCATCTTAATTATGTCCTTTTAAATCTATCATGGTGATGCTTCGAGGCACAACTGTGAAAGTGTGCAGGTGTGTTTTTGTGTGGTCGTCAGCATTCTCTTGTATAATCAATACAAATCCAATATACCTTCCATGGCTGTAATCAATATGTGCTGCCCAGTCCTCACACACCAAAGCACACATGCAGAGCTCAGCTCTCCACGTTGTTCCCTTTCTCTGCATCATTCTGTAATTCTTTACTTATCTTCTGTCCATCTAGCCTTTCTTTCTTTTTTTTTTTTTTTTTGGATCTCTGTCTCTAGAAGTTCTCCAGTCATCCTTTTTGTCACAACAGTCCCTGTTTCACCTCCTCCTCTGCCTCCCTGCTCTCTCCCAGCAGCAGCGGTCATGCTCATTGATCCAGCGTTCACCCTTTCCACTGATTAACTGAGCAGAAACCCAGAAGAGAGTTTCAGAGGAACAGGTCCACTTTCCCAAGTGTGACAAGTTGCGAAACCCTTAAAGTAACTTTGGGTTTCGACTCGGCAGTTCCAACTTTATGGGTAATTTGCCTCACACAGTAACACCATGGCATACCCATCATGCTGAGGGGCCTTTAAACGGCACATAAGAGCTGCGATTGGCTCTTTCACTTATGGGAGGTAATGAACTGTGTCCAGCAGGCTGACATCCTTCAAAACACCTCTGCAATGGCTTGTGGGAAAGCGCCTGATAGAGAGGGAGGAGAGAAATTAAGTTGATATTTTTGTGCTGCTGTACTTCAGTTTCTTTTCTGTATGTGTGGATGTATGTCCATCGCTAAATGTGCGTTCTTCCACCTCAAAAACATCTCCCGGCTCGTCCCTCGCTTTCCGACATCTGCTTCAGACACGTTCATTATTTAAGGCTGCCATTTAAACAGCAGCTACGTCTCCACCAATCATTGACATTCATTGGAGCTGAGGCGGGTCAGAAGTGACAAGTTGAACACAGACGTACTTACATTCACCACTGCAAGACAGGTTTATTTATAACCCATACGCACTTCAAAATGCAACAAATTCAGACAGATAATAAATCGATGCTGCTCATTCATATCATGCTGCAGAATAATATCCAGGTAATCTCATAGTTTTTGTGTGAAAACACTGATTTCACAGCTCAATTTGGACAGATTACTTGATCTTAAAATAGCCTTTATGTGATCCAAAAGCACAAATTCACGCAGATGCACACACACCTGGGCTGAACATTCCAACAAGCTAACACCGTGGTGGCTAGCCAGCGAGTATGGGACCTGACCGTCTCCTCCATCTGTGCTGTCTTCAGGTTCCTAAATGGGCTCTTACTTTACCTGGGTCATTTTCTTTACAGCCATGTGACACTTTGACGATTCAAAATCAATTCCCTTTTCTTTACTGGTTCCAGCATTAAAGCTGGTGGTTTCATTTGATTGTACTGGCAGCACCTGTTCTTGTCTTGTCACACATCAGTCAGTCATAGGCTGCACATTCTTTTGGCGTCTGGCATGTCACTGTGTTGCCGTAGTAACCCAGGAGTTACATATTACGTCTTGTGTAACATGTCCAGGTGAAACAAACTGGATTCAATCCATGCGGTGAGATGTCCAAACTGGTTATTACCACTACACAAACATACTTTTTAAACTTAGCTGAAGCTACAACATGCAGCTCAATGTTCCTGACACGGGGCCAACACAACCTGAACGGCTGCATCACACAAAACAGACGACCTTGCAAATGATTGACCTTAAAATACAGCAAATATGAGCATTTCTGTTGATGTAAGGACCACAAACCCACAATAAAGCACTGCAGTTGTGGAGACAGAAGTCAGGAGAAGAAAGTAACAGTAATTGGTTTTAAAAAATAAGCAAAAAACAAAGATTGAGGCTTATAAGCTCACAAGAAGCAGAAAATACAATTGAGGAAAAATTGCTGCTTGTTTTAAGTGTTAATTGCTCAACTTCTTGATCTTTGATCAATCAAAACCCCTCATCTCAACCTTAAATTTTTAATGTTGTTTTAATCTGCGAAAAGAAGAAAATGGATAAAAGATCAAGAAGCAAAAAAAAAAGAAAGAAAGGAAAGCAGAGAGACAGAGAGAAAAAAACTGGCAGTTTTTAGTGAATTCTAACCACTAAATCTGATTTTACTACTGTAGGACTCTCTGGTAGTAGATTTTGTAGTGTATTTTGAATTAATAGTTTATTCCTATAAGATTTTCAGATTAATCTGAATGATCATGGTACAGTCCCACTGCCATTTCCTCGAGCTTCTGTGTTGCTTTAACCATCAATACCCCAACCTCCCCATGAGTGGGACAAGAGTGTGGGGCTCACAGGTGATACTGGTGGCATCTTCTTAACTGCAATGTCCCATATGAGAAGAAACAAATAGTGGCCATTTAAAGCCGAAAATCCAGAGCATCCACGTGCCGAATACCCAGATAATCCTCTATTTATTTAAGAATAAATTAAGCATTAAAATCAAGACTGTGAAAGTATTAACAGGAAGCACTTACTGATGTTTATTTGTAGACCACATGACCTTTCTGTGTTGTAGTCTGGCACTTTTTGTGTGTATTGTAACCCATCCAACACTGCTGACAGACAGATTGGGGTAAAACTGGAGCCTTTCCCAGAACTTCCATGTCTGTGCCTCACTGCAGCAGACAAAAAAAAAAACAACACAAAGAGGTTGTTGGAGGTCTCCACAAGAAAAGTGAACTGAAACATGAAGCATCTGTCATGCTCGAGAAAAAAACAAAGTGTCAAGCATTAAATTATTTACCACAAAAAATCCTGGCAGGTAAGCAAAGAAAGAAAGTTCCCTTCAATCAACCTGATATAAGTTATCTGAAGCATTAGCTAAAATCTAAGATGGTCAGATAGCATCTCCTTTAGATTTAAGGATATGATGCAAAGAATTATGAATTTCTCAGCACATGCAAACACATCAACAAGCCAGACGGCACCAATCACTGAAACACGTGAACATCATCTTGAATTAAAGGCTGTTGGTTTCCATCGATATTAAAGAATCAGTGGACCAGGAATCTAGTTCCTGATGTTCATATTGACCTCATTTCTGTGCCAGTAAAATTCAGAAAGCAAAGCCTGAAGGCAAATAAAAGGCTGACATCTGGTCAAACCTAGAGAGCAAAGGGAAGCCAACATCAGTATGGTTTCTTTACAAATGGAGCAGGGTTCAGGAACTGTTTTCATCTTACTTATGTTAACAGAAGACTTTGGTTTTTATCTTGTTGTGTCTCATCAAATAATGCAACAGTGAGGATCAGCAAGGGGGAGACAAAGAAAACTGAAACAAAAATACAGTTTGTCAGAGTTCAAGTGGCGGATGAACATCAAGGAAGAGAGAACACATGTTTCTGTCCATCAGTCTTGATGTGGGCGGACAGATCCACGGATATGAAAGTAACGAGACGCTGAAAATGAATGAAGAAAAGATATTTTTGAAACACAGTGTAAATGGACGATAGCCAGGGAACAGGGGCAGATAAAAAAGGATAAATGGGTTTCTCTGACATTTTGATAAATGACATCAATGAAAGATGGATGGAGAGGGAGGAGGAGGAAATTAATTGCAGAGTGGCAAGAGATGTAGTTATTTTGAGGACTACAGTCTTGGAATGAGAGAATAGTGAAATAAAAAGTTTCAGCAGTGGCTCAAACTTGACCTCTTACCTGTTTTTCAGTGAAAATAACTTCCCTCACAGGTTGACATGAAATGGGTGTAGTTATAATAACAAAATTCAAGACAGCCAACCATTGGCCACGCCAGATATCATGAATTTAGCTAAATTTAGCACGCTCATGACTTCACTTCTGAGCAATGAATGAAGACCCAAAAGAGAATAGTCAATCTTCCATGTTGTCATGTCAGACCGGCCCGGCTGGCTGTGGGTCTGAGGACGAAGCTCCATCGTTATGCCAGATAGGTCCTTTCAGTCTGACTAATGTTGCCTGGACCCTCCACCATGACAGCTGTGTCAAAGCCCCGCAGACTGCAAGGTTGCATCATTTCCGATGTCGCCACCCAAACAACATCTGAAATGGGAGGTTGTCAGTAGGACGTCCTCCTCCTGGTTGGTGGCAAGACCCTCGATAAGCCACTCATGTCACCCCTGAAACTACATTTTAAACAGGAAGTCCTCTTGTGGACCTCTACTGGGAACTCTGCAGCTCCTCTGCAGGAAGCAGGGAGCCAGCTGCAGCGAAGCCCCAGGGGACTACAAGGCTGCCGTATCTAGTGTTGGGTCCCCCATCCTCGTTTTAACTTCTACAGTACTCTTCCTAGCAGCCATTTGGGTAGTACTTTTATTAAACACATGAGACGTCTGCGTTTGAATCCCGGTTGTGTCAGGAAGGGCATCCGGTGTACCACTTGTGCCAAATCATTTATGAGGAGAAATCAATTGACCCTTTATCAAGTCCCGCCCATAGACCTGCCCCTCTGCTTCTGTTGCTAGGTCGGACAAAATTATCATCTCTCCCGTCCACTCCCATTGTAAACACTTAAGTTACGTGTAGTGAGCTTGAAAAACGGGGGTTTTCCGCGGAAACGGGATGTTTTATTAGTTTAGTTAACAGCATGGTAAAGTAAGCAGCTGATGCTAACAGCCTCCCACCAACAGACTTACCTTTGAAGACTGTATGTGACCATTTTTTGAGCCAGGGCTCTCAAATATCTTAGTGGGTGTCACTTTTACAAGTGCGACAAGCACACTGTTTAACCATTTCAAGATACATGAAAAGGCTTTCTCGATTGTAGCTATGGGTTGTAGCCTGCTGCCTAGCTTACTTTGTTTTGGTGGTACAGCTCGGATTTCTGCCCGTTTTGGGATAAAAATACGCTGCACCCTCACTACACTGTGTGCAGTGTGTTCCTAAGTTTTCTTTTTACTAAGACAAAGTTCAACAATATATAATCCAATGATTTAAATGGCGACATAAGCAAATAAAAACTACGCTCTTTGCATTATTGTGCTCATCCCATAAATTCATGTCCTTTAAAATTGTAGCACCATTTAAAGGGAAAATAATCGGGCTTTCAAAGGCTTTAAGATTTATTGCCAAGAGAATACTCTCACAAACACAAATATTTTTTCTTTTTTTGGTTGGCCAGATACAGATTAATATGTTTTATCTCACTTTATCTCACCTCCTATAGCCACTTCATATGTGTGAAAAATTTGTGTTATGCAGCATGCAAAAAAAATAAAACGACCAAAAAAAGATACGTTATTTGCCTATCTTTGACTGTTAGTTGAATAAATTGGTTGTTTTAGTGACAGCCATAGTGGGGGTTTCAGTTGTTTGAACGGGTCTTTTGGTACAGGCTGTAAACAAGTGGTTTGCCTTTCCACACAGCACAGCCAACCAAACACTAGTAATTAATAAAGGGCAAACCCCTTTACTTGGTGGACTCTCCTGTGTGCTGCAGGTCTGCTTTTAATTCCATCTGTGTGAGGGCGTTCACATTAAACATTAACATCTATCTTTCTAATCAAAAGTTTACCTTTCATTTTCATTCCCTTCTGACCTTTTACTCGTGTGGCCAAGAATCTTTCTAGTTGGGTAGAAGCAACGTTTTCAGGATGTCAGGAACAGTTTTTCATGCTGAATTGCTGACAGAAAAGATGTATGTGTACTTTGTGCAATTAAAGTTTTCTTTTCAAAAGTCAAATGAACAAGGGTGTCACTTGAATTCCAGTGAAGAATAAAAGGACTGTCCTTTAAGGAGTACCCAACTCAGACATTAACTCTGCATGGATGGGATTGGATTCTCTGTCATTTTTTTCCTTTCTGTCATTCTGTTTTGTTTCTATTTGTTTATTTTTTAATGTCAGATGGGCCACAGAGAGCATGCTGGCGGTGAACTCTGAATTACCTCGAGTTTAACCACTTGGGTATTCATGGTGTTGGAGCTAAGACTATTACTTTAAGCTAATGAACTGCCTTACCCAGGGATGACCTTGATGTCACTCTTTCCTCTAGTCTGATGTCCTGTTCCTGTCTTACTTTACCACTTGATGTGTGTGGAGCTCAAAATCTGTAGGCTGTTCTCTGGATGCAGAATAAGTACGATAATAACCTTTTAGTTTCCTTTTAAAACAGAGTAATCATACTTTTAGTGTTGAAGCAATTAAATACCCTTTGTCCTAACACTTCAAAGAAACATTCTATATAAGAAATGGCTTAAATATTACAACAATAAAATATTTTCATGCCACATCAAAGGGATTGTTTGAGTTGGAAATACCAAAATAAATACCTAAATACCAGTTGTAAGTTTTGTGGTAAGTAACAAAATTAGCAATAGGTTCTGATTTGTGATTCTGTGTCAGAGCCACACCATAGTTAAGGAGGAAGTGTGAACTCTCCTGCCTGGATTGAACCTCTCTCCAAATGTATAATGTATGCATTTTCTTTTGCTGTTTTGAAGTCGTATAGAACGATAGTTTGCTGCAGTGTCTTTAAAAGTGACTGGTGCTCAACATTTATCATCTCCAACTTACATAAAATATACTTTTGCTCTGCTGCCATGTCTGAGATACTTATAGGAAAAAAACAAAAGGGAATCCAGCACTGCTAGCTATGGTGCAGGGAAAATAAATAAATTTAATTAAAAAAAATAAATAAATATGTGTGTGTGTGTGTGTGTGTGTATTTATTTTTATTAAACCAGGATATTTGGGAAATTAATATTAAACCTGTAAGTGTTAAGAGCAACAGCTTAAGATGTTGAGCACTTTGAGATATGACAACGTATTACAAACACAACTATGTGCAAATGATGATCATTCAGCATCAGCCCATGTTCAGCTAGTGTCCTTGACTGGAATCACTGGTTCCAACCAGTTATGTGAACCAGTCAGCCACACAAACCTTTATCAGCTCTTTTCTCACGCATGTAGTGTTCTCAGTATCTTATTAGGCCAAAGCAGACAATCTCTAGTATGATATTATGCAGCATTAATATGGTAATAATCAACACACATAAGAAAAATATATAGGTATAAATATATAATAATATATGGGAAATCTTTTCTTCAACTGGCTGTCCCATGACACTGGTAGTGATGATGTAAGTTGGATAACTTAAGTTTAAAATTTGGGTCTGGCTAACTCCAGCTAGCAAACATAGTGACAAGCGCTGTAAAACTAATTTTGCACTTTGATTGGCAGCTGGGAGGCGTGTCTTCCTGAGCACGGGTCGCTTGCTAACTTGCATAGTCCTAATGCAGGCGATGCAGATGTGTTCAGGCTTTGGCAGAAGGATGATTTGCCTTTTCATAAGTTGAACTACCACTAAAATATTTTTTTTTAAGAATCACAGAATTCATTAAACATTGAAGCATGGTGAAGGAAACATCATGATATGGGGATGTTTCTCATGCTGTGGTGTCAGGTTTATTTATCATGTCATGGGGTCATGGATCAGTTTGAAGACATCAAAAAAATTGCTGATGAAATGGTCATGAAACATCATGGAGTGGCCAACCCAGCCGTCAGACCTTGATCCGGTAGAAAACTTGTGTAATGACATCAAACGTGCTGCTTCTGAGGCAAAACCAAGACATGTAGAGTTGTGGAAGGTAGTCCAGTGGTCCTGGACTGGAGTACCTGGTGGACTCCATGAACACAGATGTGAAGCAGTTGTCAGAAACTGCGATTTTACAACTAAGTATTAATAGGAAATACAACTTTTCAAGCATTTCTCTTACTCCTTTTTTATCAGTCTAATATTTATTTTCCTTCCTTTTCTGTAAAGTAATAAACCTGTATATTTTCCTTCATGTTTAGATTAGAGTGTGCAGTGTTACCAATGCCTGTTTTTGCAGAACAGTCGAGGCTCCGTACTTAAACTGCCTGAGAATGATGTGAGATTAAGAGGAAGTGGATTAATTCAGTAAACAACCTAACTAAATGGCTTGCACTTATTCCATGCCTTTTTTTAACCTTATCCAGCCTGTACAAAGCACTTTACAATGTCCTCCTCATTTACGCATCCACAGAAACACACCATCTTGCCTCATGTAACGAGCGCATCAGGGAGCAATGTTGGATTCTAACTCACTTTGACAAGTGGCAGGGCTAGGGATCAATCCACCAACCTTCTGGTTGGAGAACAACTAAGTCCACCTGCTGCCCCATGGTAACTGTGGTAGCCATGGTGACCCCCTCATGACCCCATGGTACAGTGTGGGTTTGTTTGTTTTGGTTTGGTTTGTTTTTTTCTTAAGAAAAACTGTGTACACCTTTAAAATAATAACCCATCTAACGTGATTAATTCTTATATTTTGAAGCGGTTGTTGGAATGTAAAACCAAAATTCCTGCACAATTATTTAGGTTTTTGGCCAAAGTTGAAATATTGTGGAACAATCCCAGTAAAATCCCATTACTGTATAAATCACAATTTTGGTGATCTATCAGAATAAATCACCACCATTTGTCACAGTTGACTCATTATCACCATTTTCTACTTTGTTGCCGTGTGTTGTGTTGTGTCTTTTCGACTAAACGATGTACAGTTGTGGACAGGAAAGATTTTTATCCCAAGCAGCAGAAGTAAATGTGGGAAGCCAGAAAGAGGCTTTTTCTTCTTCCTTTCTTTCTCCCTGTCCTCTCTTTGGCCTCACTTTAAATGCCTGCTGAAGTGAACCATGGCTTGGTATTTTGCAGACTCCTCCCTTCTCCTCCTCCTCTCACCCTCAAGCTCCCCCTCTCTCCCCGTTCTCCCTCCCTTCCTGCAGCCTCTCTCCTCTGCTCACTCATGTCTGACACTGTCTCTGGGCAGCTATAAACCGTGTTAGCACTGCCAATTCTCAGAAACTCATTCTCCGTGTCTACCTTCTGTACCAAGAAAACACTTTCAAAGAATCCATGGAGAATAGTGGGAGGGGAGCTGACAAAGCAGAAGGAGAGAATGGGAAGGTTATGGAGGGGCTAGGAGGGAGCAAGACAAGGGCTACAGTGTAATCCAAGGCCACCCTATCACAGCGCCGACGTAGGAACCAGCTGCATTTAGTTTCTTTGCAAGGCGTTGTATTATTCTCCCTGGTAAATTTAGCGTGTCAGGTTTTGTAGCGCCATCGAAAAGTGTCGTTCTCTTCAGCATTGCTATGATGCTACGATTCACTGATAGAGCGGTAAATGAGACCTGCTGACCGTTGAGCACGAAACACACTTTTCAGTGCATGTGTGCAGCTGAGCTCTAAATTAATTGTTAGCTGGGTGTAATCTGACCCATGAGTACTGGAAACCTGTGGATCGTAACTGGTGCTGTGAGGTCTCGGTCCATGCTATCATGAGAATGCCATGATGGGTCGTCGAGTAAGTTTGTAAATTTAACTGAGAGATTAAACACAAAATAATCAGTTCTGTCTAAAGCAGAACTGAAACGAGACGCCATCGGCCCACACAGTTCAGGAGAAATTAAAGGGAATTACACTGAGAGAACTTGTACGACCCATATGTGTCAGAAGGAAATAAGGAAGCTGGTGTTAATGTCACAGATACAGTTTATGGTCAGAATTTCTTAGTGTCAGCAACTAAAAAATGCACACAGCTGTACTTCCTCACCTTGCTTTTCCCATACGCTCACCGTGACAGTGGTTCGGCAGTTATTTACATGGAAAAGAAAATGTCAAAACTATAATATGTTGACTACTGAAATGAGGAAATTACAGTTCTTTAGATTTCATTTGGACAAATTAATGTAAATGAATACATGCTGTATCTAAACACTTGGATGGGTTTTGGTTTGTGAAGGGGGTTGGGCTGCAGCAGCGCTTGCTACTTATTACATAAGCATACTGATGGAGAGGATACAAAGCAAATATTTTGTTTTGTATAACTTGTCTTCTACCCTGCTGCTCGCTCTGCGCTCAGTGAAGTTGCCAAATGCAGGAGTTGTGACATTCATCTTTAAATTTTTCAGCTGTGAAGATGGTATACCTGCTAGATGGCATACATTACACGTGACATTCCTGTTTTTAAACATGGATAACTGTAAATCCTGTTATTTAATTGTGGCAGTAGCTTTTACCACAGAGGTGCAGTTGTGATGAATAGTTGAAATCAGTGCTTTCTCTAGTTAGACTTAAATGGCGTGAAATGAACCACAGCCACCCATATGGCCTCCCAGCAGTTTACTATCTGTTCAAGGATTGCTTCTGTGCGTCTTTCATAGCTTTTCAAAACCATGAAAAGACTCCAGGGTCACGGCTGTTTTTGTAAGGGGAAGGAAAACAGAAGACCCAGAAAAGTCCAAATTTACACTTGTTTCCACTCCGCTCCCAGTCCTTTTAAATACGTTCTTCTGTGAATATATGCTGAGAAACGGACGGATGTACAAGCCAAAATGGCCGGCGTGTGTGTGGAGGAGGCCGAGGTCCGTGTGTGTGCTCCTGCTCGAGACACATCCATGCAAAGCCTGCACATTTAACTGTCAGAGAAAGAAAGAAGCAGAGGGTGAGGCACGAAGATGGGGGGGGGGTGAAAAAAAAACTAAATGGAAGAGGCCTAAAGGGGAGTAAAAGAGAGACAAGTTTGAAATGAGCAATGTGTGGAAGAGAGCAAAAGAAAGAGGAGAGAGAAACTGGGAGCTGGAGATGAGGAGAGAATGTGGGCAACATGTGCTGACACAGTGTTTCTTGTATGAACTCCCAAAATTAATAATCAACAGCGGTTTAGTCAGGCCTGGCCAGGCCAGGGCCCTCCTCCTCCCCCGGTGACCCCATCCCCCTCCCACACACACCGAAGCCAAACGGGGAGCTTGTCCCGGCCAGGCAGGGCCTGGCACAGGGCTTTTGCTTGTGCAGTAGTTTTGATTAAATCCTTTATTATACTCCACTCACGCAAAGAGCTGAGGCAAAACACCGAGCAGGACGGAGGGGAAGGGAGGACAGAGAGAGGGAGGGAGGGAGGAAGATGAAGTATCTTGCTTTCTCTCTCTCTTTTCCAAACTGAAAGGATGTTTTATTTTGTCAGTGGGAAGTTGTAAAGTAGATAACATGTCTTAAATGCCGTCTACAGTCTTTACTTTTCTTTCGTACGCCTGAATAAAGCGGATTCTTTTGGGTTTTTTCTTCTCATGTTCTCATCCAGTTACTCAGACAGCAAGCTCTCCAACTTGTTTGCATCTCAAGCTTTAACCTCAATTCTGGTTCACTTATTCATTTTGTGACATCACCTTTGTCACATTTTGAGCCATCAAGTGAAGAAATGTATTCCCCAGAGGTTTTTTTTTTTAAATGGATAGTGGAACCAAAATAATAAACTATGCAGTGCTGTGCTACTCCACATATTTGACATATTCTCTGAACTATAGGCACTCTGCATCTCCAGCTGTTCTAGTTAACAGCGGGGTTCCCGGAGCCAGAGTGTAACAGAGATTTGTGTTGTTGTTTCAGCTGTTTCTGTGCCAGACCCGAGCGAACAGTTCACACCGCCAGAGACGGCTCCCTCAGTCCTCGTCAACCTGATCCAAGCCATAGAGAAGAGAGGTACGTACATGTCAGCGGTCGTGTGTCTGTTTTCAGGCTGCCTTGCTGTCATGCATAGGTCTGCGTTATGCTAGCATACGCTCACATCTGCACACATGTACAGAAGCAACTGAGGTCTTTACCTCCCTTATTTCTCTGCAGCAGGAATATGGATTTTGTCCAGAACCATGTTATTGTTCATAATTTAAACTTTCACAAGGAATTCAGAGATGCAACGTTTTAGCTCAGGGTTTTTAATGTTTTTTTGTTTGTTTTTTAGTCTCCAAATAAATCACATAGCTGTGACCAAATGAAGGACAGACAAAACTGGATCAGGGAAAGATTTCTATCACTCTTACAAATGTAACCTAAGAAGGTCCAGTTGATTCTCCAGATTGATTTACCATCTTTTAAGTTTTTGTTGGATGTCAGGTAATGAAGAGTATTGGTGTCTTGTTTTTACTGCACAGCTCCTGGCAGAAATATTAGAATCACCACTTTTGGAGGATGTTCATTCACTTGTTTGGTTCAAAGACCTTAATATTATGAGTTATTGGGGCTCAAGATGTTCTGGACCACCTAGAACAAGCGGATCTCCAGATCAGGAATTTCCAGATCCAGACTGACAAACTGGTGATGGCTAATCATAGTGGTGGTCAATAAACGTTGGGGGCCACCAGTGGTGATGGAGGTAGCGAGTGATGGCAAGACCAGGACAAAGGAACCTGAGAATCAGAAATACCAGAGCTGAAGGAAGAGCGAGAGAAGATGTGGGCTGCAAAGACAACAGTGGTGCTGTTAGTGGTTGGGCCACTGGGGGCTGTAACCCCCAAACTGGGCAGATGGCTCTAGCAGATACCAGGAACAACATCTGAGACAACTAAGATCCAACATTTCTTAAAACAAGAAGGCAAGAATGTGGAATAAAAATGGTTTTGTGGCCTGTATGTGTTTGTTTACAAATTAAAACAACTGAATGAGCATCCTCTAACTGGTGACTCTAAAGTTTTGCTGGTGGTTCTGTTATCTTTGTTCTTTGGCATACACTCGTGTTTCTGCTCCCATGTTCGCCCACCTTGGAGTGATTTATTTATTGAGACTGAACTGTGTATTTCCTAATAATAATGCAGGTTTGACCGGGTCCATGCATGTCTGACTGTCTTTACGTTTCGCTGCACTTTCCAGTGTGAGCTCCAACTGCTCTGTTCTTGTCTCTCAGGTCTGGACTACAAGACGTTGTATAGAACAGCCAGCCCGTCAGGCTCAGACAGTCCAGTTTACACACTGAGCTCTGGTGAGTAAAGGTTAATCTGCTGCTTTTGCTATGTGTAAACATGTTCAGACACGCACAACTGAAATTCTGTGCTATATCACACTGAAGAGAATGTAATTAAAAAGTTAAGTTCTGTAAATTCACTCCAGTAATCCTTCTTTGAAGCAGTCAGCTCCAGGGGCTGGAGTGCAGCCTTTAGCCCCGTCCTCCTTTAGAGCTTTGCTGTAGTTTCTTTGCATCGTTAGCTTTGATGCTGCCACCTCAACAGCCACGAATGACTGCGGATCAAACTGCGATTTCCACAAAAGACTTATAGAAGGCGCACTGAAGGTCCCACGCTTTCTCAAGAAGTACAGTCCACAACGTGCTGCACTTGTAATCCATTTAGTTATATGTAGGTGTACCCCAGGTATCTGTACTCCCCCACCACCTCTTCTGCCAGGTGCTTGCCCTACGCCAGGTCCAGTCACCTCCTCCGTCTTGTTCACGTTCAGGATAAAGCGAAGTTCTCACATGAAGTTCTCAGATTCCACCAGTTTATACCGAAGGATGGCAGATCAGTCCACGTCCCTGTCATGTGGGAGTGTCGTTGGGCAGGAGCCCACATGCTCCCCTGATGTGTGGAGTGTAAACACCAAGATGAAATGCTGCGAGTGTGTTTGTCTGAATGAGCAACACATTGTTGTCAGTTATTCCTGGTTAGAACCCAGATGCAGGAAGCAGGTGCATCAGACGAAAAGTCCTTTATTGTCAAAAAGTGCCGTCCGAACAGAAGAAGAGTTTCAAACGAGCAAGAGACCAAACGGGAGACAAGGAACACAGGAAACAAGGAGAAGACAGAAAAATCCCCCAAATCACCTAAACAACCCCAAATCCCCCAATACTTCTTTAAGCCAAAACAAACCCAACAGTCAAAAGAAAGCCCCTGAATATCCTGAGACTCTGTGGTGTCTGTGGTCAGCTTTCCTTTTCTTCGCCCATATTTATCCCTGTACTGAGTTTATCTGGAATATGCTTTGACTTTATTTTATTTCTTTGTTTTCCAGAGACTGATGTTGCTCAGACGGATGTAAGTTACCTGTCTGAGAGTGTCCTGAAGTACCTGAGAGACCTGCCGTCACCTGTTATCCCTGCATGTGTCTACCCTCAACTCCAAGCTGCCATGTTGCAGCAGCAGCTCCTGCAGGAGTCAGCAGGTAGGTCAGAGCCCACCTGGAGGTGTGGAGGCTGACACGACTCGTGAATTTATTTATTTATTTATTTTTTATTTTTTACATTGTCAAAAGTTTTTTTCTTTTCATACAATGATGAGAAAAGTCTTGATCCTAATACATTTCTGGTTAGATGTGAAAAACAAATAAAACGGGCCGTCGTGGTTTGTTGATATGAATATCAGTGAAAATTGAAATGAAACATGGTTTTCAAGCATATCAGCCACATTGACATTATCGTGACAAAACTGGATGTTCAGTTTCCTGCAAGGGCCAATACTGTGTCCGCTGCCACTTCCAGAGCTTAAACGGGCTTTGACCGCAGCTGCAATCAGGACTCCAGACGAGGCCGACTCCTATTTGAAATGGTCTAAGATAAGCTTTACCTCTGTGGACCTATTGTGCTGCTCTCTTGGCCAGGACCCCCTTGCAAAAGAGATTCTGAATCTCAATGGGATTTATTTCCTGGTTAAATAAAGGTAAATAAAATAAAATAAACCTCTAGGTTGCAGCGGGTAGACCAGACGTGTAGTCTTAAAAATGCAACAGCAGTGGACAGGAGAAACTGGTTATGAAGGAAACAAGACTGTCACCAGTCTCATTTTAATGTTCACAGATCAATGATGATCAGTAATAAAAAAAAAAAGGTACCATATCTCTGCCACCTGATTTTTAATTTATTTTGCTCGCAAACAGTCATTGTGATCATGTTTTGTAGCCCGAACACTGAGCTTCACTAATACAGCTGTGTTCCAGCTGTGCATCAGCTGCACACAGTTGTTGGGAAATTCATTTCAATTCAACTCAATTTAGTTCTTTTCAATAATGAATCAATCAATAGTTATCAGCAGGTCTGAAGAAGTCTGACTGAAGACTCTGCTGC
Organism: Arrhamphus sclerolepis; assembly: GCA_037176975.1. Classification (NCBI taxonomy): domain Eukaryota; kingdom Metazoa; phylum Chordata; class Actinopteri; order Beloniformes; family Hemiramphidae; genus Arrhamphus; species Arrhamphus sclerolepis. The sequence continues at coordinate 15,007 of JBAMYA010116211.1, forward strand.
TGAGTCGCTGTGTTGTGTAGAGGATGTTCAGGGTTCTCCATGAAGGTTTTTGTTTCATCAAGTGTCCTCATTCGTACACTCAGCCCCAGAACAGATCCAGACTTGCGTTTGTTCTGTGATGCTGCTCCCCCAGCAGATGACAGCAGATCAGATTAAACTTTCTACCACAGACTTATAGAAGACAGCAGCAACATCTGGCTGCAAACACTGAAGGACCTAAGTAAAGTTGGCCTTTGTCGCTTCTTGTAGATGGCATCAGTGTCCTGTTTGTTGTCCAAGTGAACACCAAGGTATTTGTATTCCTCAACCATCTCCACTTCCCCCATGATGAAGATACTGACATGAACCTGGTTCTCCTAAAATCACCAGTTACTCTCTTTCACTCCAACCCCATGGTGATGAGCAAACTGCAGTGGATCCTGGAAGGTGCTTCTTTGCTTCCTCAGGTGGACCAATAAAAGTCTTTCCAGGAAGTTCATGATGTGGGATGTCAGAGCTTCAGGTCGGTAGTCATTAGGAGAAGATGATTGAGATCTTTTATCTTTTCTCTACTGGAACAAAGCAGGATGTCTTCCACAGCACCAGAACCTTCTCCTGGCTCAAACTGATGTTGAAGAGGTTCTGTAGAATCCCACATAGGTGGTCCACACAGGCTTTCAGGACTCTGGGGTTGACACCATCTGGACCTGCAGCCTTGTTCCTCTTCAGTCTCTCCAGTTGCCTCTTCACCTGGCTGATAGATGTTGATAGGTGGGAGGAGGAGGTGGTGGGGGTCCCAGCATCTCCTGATGTGGCTGCAGACAACGATGAAGCAGCAGCAAGATGACAGAGGTGGAAGATGTGACAGGGAAGCTGTGGGTCGAGGGGGGTTGGGGAGGAGAGGAGGATGCTGAGCTGGTTTCTGAACTGAACCTGTTGAAGAACCTGTTCAGTTTATTTGCTCTGTCCAGACTTCCATCTGACCCTCCTGCTTGAAGCCTGTGATCTTCGTCATCCCTGACAACACATCTCTGATGATGTTCTGATGGAGCTTGTTCTCCAGCTTTCTCCTGGACGCCTCCTTGTTGTCTCTACTCTTGACTTTCAGTTGTTGTTGTACTGACCTCAGTAATTCCATCTCCCTCCCTGAAGGCTCTTTTTTTCTTTCCGAGAAGCTCTTCCAGGTCACTGGTGATCCAGGGTTTATTACTGGGAAAGCGCCTCATAGCTTTGGTGAGGATGGTGTGGTCTGCACAGAAGTTTACATACAGTTCATCCAGAAAGAATTCTTTTCGCTTCACGTGGTCGTCACGAAGTTTAGAGAAGAAAGCAACAACACACCTCAGTGGATGTTGCGAACATTCATTATGCTACATTATTGAGCATGCTAGCTAAACTAAGAACGGACATGCTGAGCAAACCCAACTCTGGTCATATTTGAGAACAAACCTCTTTCCACTGACACCAAGCTAGATGGAATACAGCCCACGCTCAGCAAGCGCGAGCAATGTAGTTCTGACCTGGAATCTAAAACAGCGGCAGTCCCTAAAGGACAAGGACAATGCTAGACTGAAAGCCAAGCTCGCCAAGGAGAAGCAGACGGTGCAACGTGTGTCTTACTGGAGTTTCTGAAGAGGTTGAGGGCACACAACAATGTTGTCGTTTTTCAAACCTACTGGTTAGTATTTTTGGGAAAAGATGTTCTACCTTCTTCTCCAAAGGTTGATACAGCTCATCGAGCATTCCAACCCCAGCCAGCGGGAAAAGCCCAGAGCTGTGATCAACTGTTTCCACAAGTTTCAGACTAAAGACATGGTCATCCATGTTGCTTGTAGCAAGGTTAGCTAAAACATTATCGCATGCCGGCAGATTATGTACCAACTGTACACCCTCAAGCTGAAACCTCCACTCTTGTAGCCAGCGTGGCTCTTCATCAGACCTGACGACGGGAGCAGACAGCGTCTATCATTAGTGAAGGAAGCAGTTCTTGGCTACATTATTTATTTACTTATTGTTGTTGATTTGCTTATTATCATACTTAAATTCAAATACCTTTAGTATTTTGGTTTGACATGATGTGCTGACTTTACAAATTGCTACTTTGTAAAAGACAGCACTTTCCATTTTTAGTTTTTCTCTGAAAACAAAAAAACAAAAACAAAGCTGCACAATAAATCCACAATGCATGACACTCATTTTCCTTACCATTATGCCTTCCTAAAAATTTCCCTTAAAGGCACAAATCAATGAAATGTTCAGCTTAAAATTTAAGGCCTTTCTTAAATTAAACCCAAAAAACATCAGGGTACAGGAAAACCATCTCCACTAAATTTAAGTACATTTTTTTTTACAATTTTATCCAGTCAATGGGATGGTGATACACGTTTGTGTGTGTGTGTTTTAAAAACTTTTCAGCAGTAAATAACCCTAGTTAATCCTATGTATGATTACTTACTAATTAGAGCATCAAAATTCGGGTCTGGACGCAGTGACCTCTTAGAGACAAGCTTCTTACGACAGGTAGGACACTCTTTATTACTGAAAAGATAAAAAGTAGGAACAAATATTACAGTTATCCACCAAACAGAAGAGCGTTACTTTGTGTGAGTTCAATATCCTGCTGCAAGTACAATGTCAGAAAGCTCAAATAATCTCAAACTGGTTTCTGGAAACAATGAGTTCAATGTATCTCAACTGCCTCCGGAGACCAGACCTCAATCCATCAGAGCACCTTTGGGATGGGGTGCAACGGGAGAATTGCATCATGGATGGATAGAGAACAACTGTGCTATGCTATCATGGAGGACTGGGAATCTTTAGGCACCTTACTGCTCGAGTACGATTCAGGGGGCTAAGATTCAATCAATCAATTAATCATCGATGCATCTCACCAAACCTTTTAGCAACATTTTTTTACACTCATCAAGGTACCTGGACCTCTGCTACTTCTCAGTTTAAAAAATGGTGCATTTGTGACTACAAACAATAGATGAATCTACTTCCATTGTCTTTTATTAAATTTAAAAAAAATGTGAAATGAGCATGACCTTATTCAGAGAAATAATTGGCAGCTCAACAAGTGTGTTTTTAGATTTTAGTAAACAATAATGGTGACGTAAGATTCGGTGGGGACAGATGTCCAAGCTGCTATCGTCCCTGCTTTCACGACTGATGCCATGACTTCTGTTTGGTTTGGTTGTAAAGTGTTGGGATGGCGTGTCAGAGAAATATCACCGAGAATGGATGCAGTATCTCGGTTCTCATGTATGCAAAGAATCTATATATTTCCTCTCAGCCCTACTATCATGTAAATGTAAACCAAAATCTGAGAGGAATGTTTCCAATACCTTGTTGAATTTATGCCACAAAGAATTAAGGCAGTACTAAAGGCAAAAGGGGCTCAACGTGATGTCATCAAGGTGGATCTAATTAGTGGCCAATGACTGCATGTTTGCCTTTGAATGAATGGACAGAGAGAGGAACATTTGTAAAATGCTCTGTAAACATCTACAGCAGGGGTGGGAGCCCTGGTCCTCTGGGACTGCATGTCCTGCAGGTCCTAGATGTTTCCCTGACACAACATACACAATTCAAATGAATGCATCACTATTAGCCTGTCATCTAGGTCCCACAAGTATGCTAGCAACCCATTCATTTGAATCAGGTGTTCTGTAGCAGGGAAACATCTAAGACCTGCAGGACATGCAGTCCCCAAGGATCAGGGTTTCCCCACCCGTGCTGTACAGGGTATATATTTAAATATATATATACACATACATATATATATATAT
>JBAMYA010116222.1:0-18773 GCA_037176975.1 Arrhamphus sclerolepis
GGGAGAACATGCAAACTCCACACAGAAAGGCCCCTGTGGAGGCTCGAACCAGGAACCTTTTTGCTGTGAGGCAACAGCGCTGACCACCAAGCCACCGTGCTGCCCAGGAGAGCCAATGAACCGTGAATATTGAACTGTGTTAGCTACGAGTTTCTGTCCATGTTTTCCAGAATTACACATATTCAGTCAAGTTGTTGCCATATAATAAACACGTTCTAGGCTAAGCTAGCTTTGTATGCAGAATTGCAGGTATAGTAACTAACCCTTGAAAAAAACAAAACATAACAGTTACCACAAGTTACCTCTTTGGTTTGGCTTAGCTTGTGCTAACATATGATGCTAACTAACGTGGTCTTCCTGTCATTCTGATTCTGTCTCTCCTCATTTGAGTTGCAACATCTAAAACAAGCACTGCTGGATCTCAGCTAGCCTAGCCACAACCCAGCTAGGTGATGCACAACTGCGACCCAGACCCTTTCAGCTTGGCCCTGAATGGCGCAGAAATGCAGGTAGTTTGTCCAGAGCACGCAGCCGAAGTGATGACCAGCTCAACCAAGGAACGTCAACTAAGCACATGGCCAGAGGCCAGCTGATGATCGGCAGTTGCATCTGGCAGAAGGTTTGTTCTGCTACCGCCTCTGGCTGAGAGCCACCCGGCGGCCCTTTGAGGCCAACCCAGAACAAGCTGTGGTGGTCTGTTTGTGCAATTAACAGCACAACAAGCTGTATTACATATATATTTGTGGCTTTATAACATTTTTTCCCCAAGTTCATAAAAATTCCCCTCCCATACTGTTGCCATGGATTTGAAATCTGTCATAATCAAACTCTTTCTATTAACCAGGCTGGAAACATGTATATCTCTGGTGTGAGGATGGACTTTTTAACGTGGAAGTGAACGGAGATTCAACTCACTTCAGGAGCTAGTAACTAGGGCTTGATCAAGGAACTGAAGACTCACTGAAATAACTGATTTCTAGGAAAGTTTCTTTTTCTCTTTTTCCAAAAAAAAGAAAGAAAAGTCTTGTTTCAAGAATATATGGTCTTATCTTGGAAACACATTTCTCATTTTAAGAATTCTAGACAAGCAATTTTATTCATAACTGAGACAATTTGACTAGATTTGGGAATACTGGATATATTATTCTTAAATCTATTCAAACTATCTCATATTAAGTAACAACAACAACAACAAAAAGAAAAAATGTGCCGATGGGGTGAGAGAAGAATTCTTAAAATGAGATTTTTATTTTTTTATTTAATTTGATTTGGACAAAGGCTTTTTTTATTTAAAAAAACTTTTTGCTTTGTGAGCAAGGCTACTTGAGCAAAACCGTTGGTGTAGTTACCAAAAGGTGAAAATAAACAGCAACTGAAAACATATTTGTACCAATGGATTTCTTTTTAACATTAAGACAGGCAAAAGCAGTTGTTTACCAAGTACTTGTGATGTCAAACACACACTCTTACGGAGCCTTTCAGTCTGACTTGTTTACGCGGTCAGATTGATGTTGGTTGATAGCACAGATCAATCTGACCGTAGCTGGGAGTGCCGGCCACAGCTATTCACGGAATAAGTGCTTGGACAAGTTGTTCTTTCAGGGGCCAGCAAGGCAACAATAGGCCCTCTAATAGCTCCAGTTTGTCTCAGTTAAGAGCAGCATGCTCCTTGCTGTTTTTCTACGACATGCACAAATACACACCTCTTACTTCACTTTTTGCCCGTCGCCGTGTTGACCAAATAACTTCACAGTCTCTCTGTTTGGCTTCTCTCTCAGACTATGATTCTTGTGTTATTTCTATCATTTTTTTTCATTCTACCGCTGCGAGAAGGATAAGCAATTTACCCTACAGAACACTGAATCCACGGTTCGTTTCTCGAAATGATTCTGTTCTATGACCTGTGTGTAGGTGGGGAAGTTAGAGGTGGAAAATTATCATTTCCCTCATTACTGTATATCTGAAACACATGAAGTGTTATGGCAGATGATTCCAAACACATCTGTGAAATATAAATCACAACTACTGTCTGTGCTGTTTGCATTTTATTTGTCATGTCGGGTTTCAGTTAAAATATTTTACACGTTTTAGCAGTCTTGGTCTACGGTTACATCATTTGTCTTCAGTTGAAGCAGTTGTTTTAAATGTGATACAATAATAGACTGAGCTATTAGCTTCAAAAGAAACTTATTTTACTAGAGGCATCGCCATCACAGTTCAGCCCACTAATACACCTGTCGGTCGGAGGTGAGATACCATGGGATTGCCATTGCTTTTTGTTTGTTTTTTTTTGCCTAAACATCACTACTCACCCATAATAAGTGTTCAACTTCTAACATGGTTGATTTGAACTCAGACTGAAATCTTTTCCTCAACGTAAAAATGTAGTTGTGTTGCCTAAATGTGACTAACAGAGATGTAAATAAGTTTAACCAACAATAAAAGATCAACATTGACGCTGATTAACTGGATGACGTATCACAACCTCTGTTACAACACTATTTTGATTAAATTTGAGTGGATCAATATTAGATGTTTTGACTGAACACAATCACCTCTATTCATATTAAATTGCTTTAAGTAATGAAAATACCATTTCATATTTCTGGGTTTCTGGATTAAATGACAATGTGTTTCTTTTATAAAAACAGATAAATAATCGATGATATTAGATTGCTCATTGAATAGATATACCATTACACTCATTGGGATCTGAACTGATACAATACCAAAGCACCTGAAATGTGCACTTTGAGTGACCACTGGAGGTGGTCTCCATGAGTGAGTTAAGCCTAAATCTACTTCTGTGTACGTATGCCATCGGTGTGGATGCTCCTCTCCACCTCTCTCCAAATGTAAGACGTGCGACTGGTCCGTTTGGTAGATTTGTCCTTCGTCTTTGCATTTCCCACCGTTACTTCTTTATCGATTTCAAGTTAGGTTGAGTGATAACTTGAGTGTCTCTTAAAAAATGACTGATACTCAACATTTATCAGCGTCACCTCGCAAAAGATGTTCTTTATTTGCTCTGCCTGAGCTACACAAATAGAAATAAACAAAAGGAAACAAAGAACTCTAAGCTACAGCGCAGAAAAGGAAGATCCTGCACTGCCTTCTATCGGCTGGTGGTGTAATTACAGAGCGAAGCAAACAAAGTACGAGAATAAATGGCAAGAAACCTCTGCGACGTAGATGCATGAACGGAGCTTTCATTTCCTTTGACCCCCCCCCATGTTAAAAATCATCATTGAAAAGGTACTGGAAGTGTGACGAACATTTAGTTTAGTGGGAAAGGTACTTTTTTTTTCCCTTTTCATTTTACCTTTAAATATGATTATTTTCATTGACTCCCATATGTTCATGATGTATATTGTTGGATGTTATTGTATAACTATAAATCCTGATCAATAAATGTTTCAAATAAACAAACAAATCATCTTTACTGAAAAAATAAACATCCTCACTCCTAAATAGAAACAAAACAAAATAAGAAAAACATTTTGGGTCTTCATAGCTAATTGTGGTTGGGTCTAACCAGTTCTAGCCAATATGGCGTCGACCTGACCTCTGAAAAATTGGGTTCAAACCCATTCTTTGATTACATCCATTCTCAGTGCTCTTTTTTTTTAAGGACCTGAAACCTGTTCTTTCTGGTGATTATCCAGGTTTAATTCCATCAACAGCTCTTCTTTACAGAGTTTCACTAAATACCATTGCAGGAGCAGTATTTACTATAGAGCTAGTGTTTTGTCGATATTTATCATGGAATAAACTTAATGGCAGGGTAAGCAATTTCTGGAAGAGGAACACATGTGTTGAGGGTTAGAAATTGCAAGGAATTACTCATCTCACCTTTAAGCGTGAAACTATAATGAGTTTTATGTTTGTGTTTAATTTCCATGGCTGGCCTGATGGATCCTTCTGCATGTGTCAGGTCTTTTACACACCTTACTGGTACACATGGTTTGTTGGATTTAAAGCTGCACTGGAGATGTGTGGGTGCATCCTCATTACATTAATGTATAAAACCATTTCCAGGAAACATTCTGCTCTGCTATTATTACATTATTAAAGCAGCATTTTCATCGTGTGTACAAGACAAGTAACACGTTAACTACGTCACACTGGATCAGAATTCAACACCAGCACAAAAGTCTCTATGAATGAATAAACCAAATATGAATTGATGGTACAGATGGATGATGGCTGCAAAAAAACAATCGATAATTATGATTAAATGGATACTGTAAATATAAGTGTATTTGAGGCATGTTTACAACAAGCATATAGAAGTCTTGTAATGTAATCCATTATTGATTACTGCTCACAAAGACTTGAGCCTCTACCAAGAGGCCACTGAGACGTCTAAGTGTATTAGTGAAAACAGGATACAGCCTTTTCATGCTGCATATTCCAAACAGAGTAAATGGAGGATACGCGCTAATTGACAGACAACGCAGTCTATTTTTTTTCCCCTCCTTTGCACTGCAGAGATTTTCAGGGGGGGTTGTTTTCGATGTGGTGTGAAGAAGGGAAAAGTAGGACGCAGCAGATGTGATAAGAAGAGGAAAGGAAAACAGACAAACCAATTACATGGTTTCAATTGTGAAGAGAGGTACGAACAGGATCCATCTACTACATGTCAGCGCTTTGATGAGCGTCCCAATTTTTATTTTCCCGTCCATCTGATGGGGGGAAAAAAAAAAAGGAGTGAATGTATGGGGGCATTTTTGTTTTCCAACCTCTTTGTTTCATGCAAAATAATGATTTGATTTGTTATTAATGTGTATGATTTCTTAGTATCTTTATTGACGTTCGTCAGTGTCAGAGAGATGCGGACGTGTAATCCTGCATGTTTAGCTAATCTTGCACAATAAGAATGCACTGATAACTAGATAATGATGCTGTGTGTCTATTTGTTTAGAGATGGATTACAGATCGTTCTTTTATTGGCGCTGAGCTTGCCTCTTTGATCTCGTTGATCTAGTGAGAACAGTCTCTATAAGCCGCTGTGCATTAGTGGATGAGATCAGACTGCCCTCATCCACTTTTAGCTCCTCGGTCGATATGCTAACAAAAACACAACCCTCGAGCTCAGGTGTCAGTCACATGTACACGATCAGCATGGATCTACAGCCGCCCCCGTGGGGATAATTTGGCCTTTTCCATCACTTTTCCTGTTGCTGACCTTGGATGCAACACCACGCCTCTCGCCCGCTTCTGAGTCCAGCTAAGTGGACATTGACATTGATTCTTCAGACACTGGCGTTTGTGAATGAGTAGAAGTAAACTCAGACATTTCAACATCCTTGCAGGAAGACATATTCCACAAACGCACACATTCACCTAAAGAGCCAACTGTACCTGATGTGCACATATACAGTCGTATTTCTCCATTACAGCAGCAAAGAAAACCAACAAAGGAGACCTGAAAATTCTTCAATTACCTCTTGACCTTTTGCATTTTCATGGTTTGATCACACATGCGATGTAAATACTGACATAAAATAGTAATAGTAAATAGAAGTTATTCTCTCTGGTAAAATGGGTCTGGTGCCGCTACTGTTCACAGCTATTTCCATCGTTGCAGAATGCAACAGTTGGGGTGGGATTTGGTTCTGTGCAATGACTGACACAGGAGCGTCCAATAGTCACTGCTGAAAACACCCAAGACTGCTGCTGCTCTGTTTGTCCAACTGGTTGTGTGCCTCACCAGTCAGACTTCTTATATCTTCAATGCAAAATTCCAGCAAGCAGAAATCCACGGGGGAAATAAAAGAAATGTTTATTTTTTTGGGAGCAAAAGTTCAAGTTCCTCATGTGTTCAGCCTATTTTAGGTCAGAGGTGTCAAACCCTAATTTATACTGGGCCACATCATCACCACTGTCAACATTAAAAGGGACACTCGTTCTTTACTTCCTTGACCGTGTCATCAGATTTTCTGCTAGTCCTTGGATTTGGTCGTAAAATTAAAAAACAACAAAAGCAAAAAAACACGAGTTTGCACACACACAAACACAATAACAAGTTCAGTTATTCCACTTTTCGATGTCAGTACTGAATCAAACTGGCTGTCATACTGAAATATTCTTTGCACGCTCTCACAGGTCAGATAAAATTATGTGGGCTGGATTTTTGCCAGCGGACTTAATGTCATTTTATCGGTTATTGATGTGATTGATGTCTGGACTCTGACTGGGCCACTGACTTTACTTTTCTCTTCTGAATTCACGTCTTTTGTGTGCTTCATCATGTTGGAACAAGAAATTTCTCTTCAATTTAAGAACATTTTGCATCAAGTATCTTGGTATCAGGAGATATTCAGGCCCCAGGCCCAGGGAAGGGAAGCCACTGCAAACCATAATGCTGCCCCCACCATGCTGTACCACGCCATACCACCACAGTTGGTATGGCGTTCCTTGAATGATCATCTTACTCATCAGATTTGCATTTTCTGGCTTGCATTTTCCTTTTTTGTTTGTGAGAAACAGCATCTGTCTTGTCCACATTGAGACTTAGGTAGAATACAGGAGATAGCAGCAACATGCAAGGAGAGACCAGAACCTGTCAGAAACTTGTTGCTCTGTCAGCGTTTCTGTTGCTGGTCCTCATCCTGATCTGAACGTCTCTGTGGTGCCACATTTTCTCCACTTATTGATGCTTTTGTGAGTGCTCAGTACCTTCATTATTCCTTTTAGATCCCTCCCTGTATTGGTTCTGACATTAATTTTGTTTTTTCCTTTATATTTTTAAAAGCTAAAATTATGTAAGAGTGTGCAGGGTTTTTATATCCACTGTAGACTTATTTGTATTGAAGAGGAAGGTTTTTCCTTCTTTTTTTCCTTCTTCTTCTTTCTTTCTTTCCCCTCAAATCGAACTGTGTCTGTGTGTATTTGCAAACTCTCCAGATACAAAACTTTCCTCGGTGCTCAGCGATCCACTGAATGTTCTGACCTCCAAAATATGAGTGTCCCCGGCAGAAAGAAAAAAAGAAAAAAAGAAAAAAGCACAACATTACAGAGTCACACTGTCCTCGATCAGTCAAAAGAGATGACCAATAACAAGCATGCAGCCATCTCTCAAGTGCACCAGCCTCACCAGTCTCTGACTGCAAAGAGGAAAATCTATCAAAAAAAAAAAAAAAAAAAACTTGCTTATTCTATGTTTTGGGGAATGGAAGACCCTAAAGCAAGCAATCTGCAATTTGCAGTTAATGGCCTAGAACATGTGAAACTGCTGGCATGTGCATTCGAATAAGGTTGCCACACACAGGCCGAAGTTTCTGCTTTTATTTATGTTTCGATTCACTTGAATTTATAACTAAAGTGCAGCTATGTGAGGATGAATGTGGACGGGTGCACTCTTATATCTTCTCTGGGAAGAATTAATTCACTGCTGGAGCTTCGGTGTGACAACGTAAGCCTCGCCACGTTTTAATAACGCAGGAGGCCACAATGATTGAAGAATGTGTTTGTTAAGGCCAGTGAAGAAGGAGAATATTATAATGGACCTTATATACTGTATATTAGTCCAGGTTCAGCACCACCCTGTTAGCATATAGTTGTGTGTTGTTTTTTTTTTTTCCTCATTTTTAATATACAGCTATAAAATACAGTGGTTCAGAGATCAAAGCTGACAGCCTTGACCCTTTATCTTCGCCTCAGATCTGCTGTTCACACCTTCGTCAGTAATTCTGACTCTTGTCCATGCTAATTAATTTTTTTTTTTTGATAGATGGATTTTCCTCTTTGCAGTCGGAGACTGGTGAGGCTGCTGCACTTGAGACATCCCAGCTACCAGGATACATGGAAATGGTTGACTCAGAGGTCAGCTCAGAGGGCAGCTTAAGTATAAAGTAACATTTTCTGATGAAATTACCATTGAATAAGAGCACGACTTCAGTCAGCTGATTAGACACACTTTGAGTCCCAAACAAGACGAAAACAAGCTAAAGCTCAGGTCACGTGACCAAGTTATAAAGGTTTAAAGGAAGAAAGGTTAAATGACAAACCAATAGGCTTCCCACTTATTTGGTCTACTGGGAGCCCATTACACTGTAATCCTGAATGTGGGCTCTGACATCTCGGCTACCAGGATACATGGGCGGAAAGGAACAAGGAACAAAGGACAATGCAGCTTGTAATCCTGTTAAAGGATTAAGGGCTCGGCTACGCACACACACAGACGTGCACATGAACACAAACACATGCACATCTTCATCGGGAGCATCCCTCTGACTTACACTTGTTCATTAACCCCTACACTCGGGCTTAATACCATCACACAAATATATTTCTCCCCTTGGTGGCGACTCGTCTTTGGACGAGAAAACTCAGACGGCTTACCGACAATCATTTTAAAGGACCACCTATTTTTATTATCAGACTTTACACTCTAGAACACAGTAAAATCATCATCTGGACCTCACCAGAGGTCTTAAAATGAACATATAACATGTTATATTTTCCAGAAGTATGTCAAGTCCACTAACTGCTTCCATGAGCAGCCAGATGCTTGATTTAACTTTATTAATTCATTATCAATTAAACTAATTTTCATCTAACTGCAAATCCTAAGCTTTTATCTATGGAGCAAAAATAAATGTAAAAAAGAAAAACCAAAAGACGAGGAGTTTGTTTGTCTGCAGCATTCAGCTATGTGTTAACACAATGCAGAGGGGGAAAGACACCATCAATAATCTTAGAGAAGCAACTGTTACTGCCCATCAACCTGAGATGGCATTATATATTTCCAAACAATTTGTAATCCATTCTAAAGTTAAAAAAATGACTGTTACCCATGTGTAATTAATTAATTTCCCCTCTGGGATTGATAAAGTAATTTATAATTGAACTGAATACATTCAAGCCAGCTGCCAATCATACCTGGAGTGGACTATCCAGGAAGTTTACCACAAGGTCAGACTGTACAACACTTCAGGAAATTGGAAAGAAATCCAACTACATTTCAGATGCCACAAGCCTCAAAATTCATGATGGTACAATTTAAAAAGAAGGAAAGAAAAAAAGATTGAACATATGAGATTTATTAGGAAGGATTGCCAGAAAAAAAAAAAAAGAAAAAGGCTAAATAATAATGAGGAATAGGACTTCTGGAACAATGTCCCTTCGATAGTGAGGATTAAAGTAGAGATGTTTGGCCATAATTCACAGAGCCACGTTTGCTTAAAACCAAACACATGAAGACACAAACAGCTCATACTAACTGTAAAGCATGGTGGTGGCAGGGTCATGATGTGTGCTTGTTGTGCATCTAGAGAACCTGAGCGACTGACAGGCATTGCATCAATCATGACCTCTTTCGTGTTTTTACAAAGTTAAAGTATAACAGACAAACAAGTGCGACAACATTTCTTTTTAGACTTTTTCTGCATTTAATCAAATTCTTGACGTCAAAAGATAAAACAAAGTTGATGAACTGCAAATACACAAGAAGAACTCATAATGTCCTGTGATATTATCACATTTATTGTCAGGACACTATTGACTGTAGTGAGCAGTTCAGGGATTCAGCTTAAAGCTTCTGATGTCTAAAGTGTAACAAATTTCTCCTTTCAAGAATGCAAACAACAGATTTGTTGTGTTATGGCCACAAGCCACAAACTGCAACTCTTTGTACAAGTTTTACAGTTGGTAAATGCAGAATAAATTGCTTACTTGAATTAGATTTACGCTTATTCAAGTTCTCAGTATGTTAAGTGGGCAGCTTATCAATGCAGCAAAGAGCAGAGCAAACTATGAATTATTAAAAGGTTGTTTAGCCACCATGTAGCCCTAATTTTGCTTTGTGCTGAGATATCAACTGAAATTCAGGTCAGCGCAATCATCCAGAGTTTCTCAGCTCGTCATGTTGATTTCTTTTGAAGCCGTTTTCTTTGTCATCATTTAAGAAGCTCTTAGAAACATCTTTTATCTCAGCTGCATCATTTGCTGTTATTTTCTGCTCCTTTTCCTTTTTTCTTTTTTTTTTTGGTCAGATGTTTTATAGGCACCCATGGTGTCACAAAAAAAAAAAAAGCACAACTAATCAAGCAAATATTAATCTGAGACAGTCAAAGCACAAGTTCCAACAGGAAGCTGTTCAAATATTTAAAACGGGAAAAAAGAAGCCATGTCAACAAGCAGCCACACAGCAGTTAAACGTTTGTTTTCTTACCTATTGATGTCAGCAACAGAAGACATATGAGATGATGCGTAGACATCGGATCGGTCACAAGGGGAGCATGTAGGACAAGAAGAAAGAAACCAGAGAAAAGCACATTAACATATTTCTGAATATTTCAGGATCTTCGCTTCAAGAGTAAAGTGGGTGCAGAAGCTAAAAGGAACTGAAACATTAGAAGTGGCAGCTTGTGTTTGTTGTGTCAGCAGCGATGACAGATGGAAATGGATGTACACTGATATAACAATGGCTGTGAAGATTATTATATCCAACTCTGACCATGTAACTATGGTAGGCTGCCAAAAATACAGCAAAGCTTCAACCCCCCCAAGCACCGTTTCTGTCTATGCAGCTGTATGTCGAAGAACTGCTGACTTTTCTGAAGAATTTGGACTGCATAAACAAACAAAAAGAAAAGAAAAAGGAAAAGCTATTTCATCAAACTAAAATTGAGATTTTTGTGGAAACAGAGCTACCTTAAAGTGTGGAAGACAGATAAATTCCCCTAAATAAAAGCTTGGCCAGACATCCCATTCATTTCGAAAAAATTCTCTCGGGAAATAGACCAGGTACCCCTTCTGTTGACAGTTACTTCCAGTTCCACCAGTACTGAATTTACCGAACCCAAACTGCAATGGGGCAGCGGTTGGATTTAAGCGGCAGCATCTAAGAACCACAGTTCAAAACTACAAAACATGCTGCAGAGTTGCTAATGACACCAACTGCAAAACCAATGTCAGTCATTCATCAGAGTGTCTTTAGATGACGCTGGTCTGGTCACTCTGCTTAACGCATTTCTCCTAATCACTACCCCCAAAATCCTAATAAACATCCCCAAAATCTGAATAAACACCTCCAGGTGAGATACAAAACACAACCAGACCCCAAAAAATACCCAATATTGTTCTTACATCCTGCGATGGACTGGCGACCTGTCCAGGGTGGACCCCTGCCTTTCGCCCGGAGTGAGCTGGGATAGGCTCCAGCAGACCCCCGTGACCCTGAGCAGGAAATAGCGGGTATGGATAATGGATGGATGGATGTTCTTACATCATATAAACATCCTTGCAGATTATATTTCAAGAGGCTTTACCTTATTTAGCGATACCTGATTTAGTCGGTACATTAATAGACAGGTTCATGATAACAGATAGATGGAGCCTTTATCCTGCAGGACATCAGAATGTTATGATACGCTATTAACAGGTAGGGAGCCTTTCTTCAAGGAAATACGTTATGTCATATCCATTTTGAACATCCACAGCATCATTTGGACCACAGACACAACTCATTTAAAAGACATTAGGTCTGATGATTGTCTTTGCAGTGTCTGACCGAATAAGCGTGAGTGCAGGTAGAAACAACCTTCCAAGCTGGTCGCTTCAGACGTCCCTTCATAAAGCAGCCAGGTGACATGAGCAACTTGTTGCAACCACAGAGTAGAGGAACAGGATCACCTGCAGATTGCAGAATATTGTGATACTTTCTGAATGCACACCAAGGAGGGATTATTATACTGCAGTTGTGAGATCATTGTGCATACACAGTTAGAGAGGGGAGGCTGAATGGACTGGGACAAGTCGCCAGTGCGTCTTTAGGGGGTGCGATTGCTTTGCAAAAGTGTGAAATATCAAGACATTTCAACTTCCCACTCACGGGAAATAATAAACATTGAAAGGAGGAAAGAATATTCTAAAAGCATTGCTTGCTATGATTTATGTGATTATGTTACGTGTAAGTACTCAAAGGTTTTATGAAATTATGGATATCATAAGCCTGCTGCACAGCTGTCTCATTTCTTTTTACAAAAAGGTTCTCTATTGTTGCAGAAAATAAAGAATAACCAACCTTAGGCTTTATAATACGCCTCTTTTTCATCTCTATTATTTCATTACTCGTGATTTCTCAAAATGACATCAATCACGAGAAAGTCAACATGCATTTCTTTCCGAGAAGCTCAGAGCACAGCCTGACACCGAGCACAGCCTCTTGATGGAGTTATTAGAATATGTAATTGGAAAAGTCAGAGGAATTTTTATCTGCTCAATCATGGGCATTTTATATTCCACATATGATGAGTGATGAGGTCTGATTACCTTGTCAACACAAATCCAAGAAATCTCTTAAAACTGGCTTGTTATCAATACGTGGTGCTGTATTGAAGTTAACATTTCATTGTTTCCATATCACACTTTGTTAGATGCCGTCTTATTATTAACATGGCAGGAAATTACAATGGAACAAAGCAGGACTGGAACTAGAACTGATGGGAAATAGCATGGAAAAACAGGAGAACAAGATTGTTTTGCTTTTGGATTTTTTAATTTATCAGTTTCAAATCAGGATTCCAATTACATCTATTCCAGTAATAATCAAAACTGAGGATAAATGAATCAAGATGGCTGGATTATAAACACATGAACACATTAGGGCACAAAGGAAGAGGCACGAAATACATGAAGCGAGGTGAGTTTCCCAGCCTGAGCTAACGCCCGTCTGCTCCCAGCGACTGCAGTCGCGACTCAGTCACAATGTGATCCTTCATTTCTCATCACCCCGAGCAAACGCACGTCAGAAAAAAAAGAAAAAGAAATGAAATGATCCTGATTCCTTTCAACATCTCTTCCACTTCTTAACAGGATAAAGAAGAGGATGTAAGCCCCACTTCAAAGTGTAGAGTAAGGGGTTCCAGCTTTACATTCAGTTAATCTGACCTGTGGGCAACGCTTTAGCCACTAGCTCTAATGTTAATCCTTCAGCTGTGCTGCTCTTCTACCCGTCTCCTGCTCTGCGCTGCACAGTCCACAGATCCTGGTGTCAAAGGGATGCTGAACCCCTGGGATGTCTTAACTCGGCTTGTTGTCGTCTCTGAGACAAAGTCAAAACACAGCGCCGCTGGTCTCCTCGGGGTACAATCAGGGTACGATTTCACCAGAGGGGTTTTATTTTTGAGACTGATTACCCAGGAGATGTGTAGCTGTAATAAAAATTACAGGCTTTCCACGCGCATTTTACAGGCACTGGATGATGTAAGCAGTGGCACTTTGTGTTAATCGCCGATTTCGAGAAGAAGCAGTCATGGGAAGCCAGATTGAGTGACCTCAACAGCCTATTTATTGCCTGCCACATCAGAAAAGGGGCTTTGCATTCCTCTCATGTTTAACCATGTTGGCTCTATGCAAAAACCTTTTAAGCACGGTCAGACTGTGGAGCGAATCCACATGGCCAGACCTCCAAGAAATAGTCACATATTAATGGAAGTCACTTAGGGTTACCCCAACTATGAAGAAAAGTAAGTTGTGGAAACAGAAACCCAAAGTCTGCTGAAGAGTCGTCATAAACACTATCAGCTACTCATATCTGCCAGCTGAACATTAGGACGGCAACAGAAGACTTATCCTGAAAGAGCAGGTTGTTTAAGGACACGGATAATAATACTTTTTTTTTTTTTGTTGGTTCCTTTTTAATACACAAGTGTGAATTGTTCCACCATGACAGAGTTGTGCTTGAATGAACAAACTAAATACCCAAGAAACTAAAGCTTTGGAGAGGGCGTATGGTAAACATTGCTTTTTAATTATTTTAGATCATTCTTTGTGGATGCTAGAGTCACTAACGACTCATAAACTCAATGCAGCTTGGAACTGGTGGTATAATTACCCAGCAGTTCTGATCTTTGTTGCCATCTCTCCCCAACTTCCCATCATGCAACATTTGCTGCATCGTGATTCGGTAGCATGACCCGCAATGTTTCTGATGCTGGTATCAGAACTGGAGGAACTCTGGGCTGGAGTGGAGAGGCTGATTTTACCCCCTAAAAATGACGCTACGAACAGACGTGTAGAGGTCGGATTGAAAAGGGAAATGTGCTGTATCTCTTTGATATTTACAGCATTCGGTTGTTCTTTTTTGTCTTCTTTTCCTGGCTATAACTGTCAGTATAAAAATGCTGAGCAGCTCAAAAGACCAAGTGTGTGTCCTGAAAAGATTTGTGGTGAAAAGTCGTTCAACCACACTACACTGGCCAACCAGACGAGCCCATACTGGTTCATCCTGGCTAGCAGGCTTTAAACGGCAGCAACGAGAGCTGCTTCACCTCCACAAACCCTTCTGGGGAAACCCAATACTGGTGGCAGTGGACCCAACAGTACAACAAACCATATCAACTTTATAATAAAAATGCGTGTACTCTGTTCGGTCTTTAGTCACAGCTTAGAAGTCAGTTTAAGACAATGTCAACTGCTAATAGCCAAGCTAGCTTTGGGCATTGTGATTCAAATGAATGGATCCCTCAGCTTGTCATCAAGGTTAACGACTGATTCATCTAAATCAGGTGCATGGGAGAGAAGAAACGTCTAAGATTTTCAGGACAGAGGCCCTCGATTACTGGTCTGCTCTGGAGTTTCAGCAACCTTCAATGTACAAAATGCAAAGTAATACCCCCCCAAACCACAATTACATACAATTATACACTAATATGATCTAAAGAAAGATCTGCACACACATAAATATGGATTAAAAATGTATAATTTAGCAGAGTTTTTCCAAAAGAAAGCCAAAAGAGTATTCCTTCAACGGATTAGCGTGGACTTTTCTTCATGTTCCTGTCAAATATGTGAAGTTATTATTTTTTTTAAAAGTACTTCAGCATAGCTCTTTCACAACAGTATCCGTCCAAGTTACAATGCAGCTGAAGCACATGTAAACCCCCATGCGGTGAGGCTGACGCGCCTCAACAGTCTATTTGTATATAATCCCTGAAGTTGTCTGAAATGATTCATGTAAGCTCTGCTAACCAACTCAGCTGCACGACTACTGGCTCAATGCTCACACATGAATGTTTTATAATTTTACAGCAGCTTTAAGGCGTGATGTTCCTCTGCATCTTTTCTCTACGATAAATTGCCTCATTTTCTTAAAAAACAAGCAAAAAACACACGCACAAAAAGTCCTAGTTATGATCCTATTGTCTCCCCTCATGCTCACATGTACACGCTTAAACCGAGCTAACGTGGCCTGACATTTACTGTTAGCATTTATCTATATTCATGCAGGGTGCTGTGGCTGCTGTGACAACTGAAAAGGACAGGATGCCGCGGCAAAGGATTAATTCTCGACAACATACATTACAAAGCACGCGAATGCACGTGCATACACATGCTCCCACTCTTTGAATATTAATGTTGCTACCTGCTTGATGTTAGCGTACATCATGTGAAGGAGTCCGCTGGTGCGGACGCTGGTGGCAACACTTTAGTGCAGTGACTTGTACAGAGAAGGTTGCACAAACATTTCTCTCTCCACTGCCTCTCTGTCAATGTTAGTAGTCCTGGAGATGCCGAATTGCTCTCTGCTGACAAAAGTACTACCGGAGGGTACAAAAAACAAAAAACAGGGGGTGTGTGAGTGTGTTATCCACTTTTGTTCATCAGCAGGAGAACTAACAGCAGCTAATAAGATAGCAGTCAGCTGTTGTGTGTTTGGAGATTTAGGCAGTGTGACGTCTATTAACAATTGCGAAGGACAGAGAGGTGCTGGATTCAACTGAAGGGGTGTGAAGTGTGAAATGGACTGCTATATACATGAAGCACATCCAACTGTGCAGTCTGAGCAGAAAGAATGCGGCAGTTTCCTGCCCACAGCGTTGTTTGAGGACAGCTGAATGGAAAAACCAACAATTTTGTGTCTTAGTAAAGTGCGAGCCAAAAGAGAACTGCAAAGTGAGCAGTCCGGATGGTGCCACTGCCTGCCTGAAATAGACCACCAAACGCTGCGTTGTTGCTGAAGCCCATCAATAATGTCACGTCAGAAGAACTGCTGAAGATCCGTAACAGAGAAGATGAAGCAGTGAAGACTGGAATAAAAAAAAACCCATGGCTGAGGCCTTCACATGCAGCACAAGAATTCCTTTGCCTACAACCTTCAATTCACCTCATTTTAAATCAGACATTCCTATTGCAGCAGCACTGGAGATATTCCATCCATGTCCCAGCTTACATGTGGCAGAGCATCGTCCCATTAATAACTAATGTCCACGTTTCGTCCTCCTGTATCACTGCCACGCCAACACCCATTTAAAACCCTGTGAAAACACGGAGCATTGCTTGAGTTCTTCCCCAAAAATGTGCTTTCTTTGAAGTCACAGCCCTGATTGTGCAAAGCAGTAGTGTGAGAAATTAGCGTTTTGTACATAAAAAGACCCATCTGTTGATTGCTGATACATAAACTTTGAAGCGCAGCTTCCCTTTTTAAAAGAACTATAAATGTATTTGCCCACTAGATACAAATGGATTGTCAAAGTCCATCTTTGTGAGTACCACTACAATGCTCTGCTAAAGAACTGGAATTGTTATGTAAGATTTTGACAACCTCTTCAGAAACTACGAGTGCCCTCTTTTATTGCCTTGCACCATTCCATGATTGACACATGTGTTTTAAGTGCAAACAGCATTAAAGATAAATACTCTAAATACTCCTGGGAAAACAGATTTTTACTACCAGTAACTCACTACACTAAAAGAAGGTTCAAATGGGATTTAAAGAGCTGTAATGGCATCTCTCTGTGTGATCTGGAAAAGCAAACCAGCCGTGGCTGAAAAACAGCTATGAGTTACCTAGCAAGCAAGGACCCACCAGCAACAGGTATCATTAAAGCTACATGAACGATGCTAACTGCTAGAATACAATGAATAGTTCTCTTCATTCAAATCTAAGATTATAGAAGCTTTGCTGAATGGACTAACTGGACGCCATACATGTGGGATTTGAGAGTTAAAAGTATGAGGCAAACTGTAACTGGCTCAGCATCACAGCACACGAGTAGCACAATTTATTTCTATTTTCCTTTATTTGTCGCCTCCACACATCCCTGCCATCTGCCTCCCCCCATCCACCCCCCACCACCCCATCTGAGCTGGCGTCTTTTAGAGCCCTCACCACCTGCCTCTTGTGTCTGCATGCTGTGTGCATTTCTGAGCAGGTAGCATGTGCTGCAGCCCTATCCTCCCCACACCAGCGTCATTATAAACAACCAATGACATTTCCTAAGCATGGACCTGGCCTTTAGAGTGATGGATTTATTGACATTTTCCGCTTTATTTTATTTATTTATTTCATTTTACAGCTTGCTCTGAGCTCTTTAAGCAATCGTCCGCAGGTGTGACCCTCATTCAAATCTTCCTCTCCACGTCCACCCTCCATCCGATCCGTGCGCATGCTTGTCCTGACGAGCAGAAACGCTGTGCGACTGTGAGGCATCAGCATGCAGAGAGGATGTTGTTTGTGCCTCCGCATACTGAGATGCTGTTGCTCTGGACACCGCAGCTGTGTTGGGGCCTTTCGAAAGCCATCGACTCATAATTGCAGCGTGTTTTGATTATCGGGGAACCAGGAAGTCATCACGGACGAACAGGTTTGAAATGTGATACTATGAAAGACAACATATAGAATCCACTAATTTGTCTGTAACTTCAAAAGAGAGTAGGCATCTGATGCATCTATTGACGTCACATGGGGTTCATTTTATACAATCTGGGGTTGCGTAATGTCTTTGTTTCCATTTAAACAAGTGAACGTGTGAATCTAAACAGAGCGGTTTGCTGTTTGGAAAGTGAGAACCCTAATAGCAGAGCTGCAGGCAAACACACACACACAGAGACACACACACACATGCAAAAGATCCTCTATCTGTGCTGCTGTCTCACCTAATTTTGCTCCTTGCTGCCTTCTGTCTCTGTTTATTTGGCACCAGCCACCTGAATTGCTCCCTGTGTAAAACTTCCCATCACACATTGCTGCCTGCTTTCGGCTCCAGCTCTCTGGCCCAAATAGACGAACACCTGGTGGTTTTACAGCATTTACCGCCGTATTTTACAATGCACTATTTCTTCCATCAGCTTGCTGCCGATTTCTGTGGGAGAAAGCTTCTTTTTTGGACCTTTAGTGCTTTGAAGAAGAAAAAAAAAACATGCAGTTTTCACACTGACTTGATAAAAATGTCTGAATGCTCGACATGCCATTTTCAGTTCCACATCAAATACAGTATGTACTTTTACCTCAATGTTGTGACGAGGCGGCTTGAAGAAAAATCATTCAGTCAAAATGTCAGAAATGTCAGAGAACAGTACCTTATGAGGCCTCATTCACCTCTTATCCCTCTCTTTTACTACAGCACAAAATAGTCCTAGGCTATCTGTGCAGTGTTTACACAAAAGATCATATAAGATCTTGTCCCCAGACAAAGGCAGGAGTGAGTTTTCTTTTTAAAAGCCCTTTTGTTCTCTTAAAGACAGCTTTACAGAAGTCATTTTCCTGTCACAGTGAGAAAACCTGATAACTCTGCAAAGCTGAGAGGTGTTTGAAGGTTAAAGGAGACTGACAATGATGTACTTCTAGGGCCCATGTAAAGGACAAGTAGTCTCTGGAGTGTGGAAGAGCACTACTCTGCCTTAATAATACCAGCCTGGACCACGATGGGGGAGAAAAAGACAAGGAGAGGCAATGAAAGAAAAGACAAAAAGGTGTGGGGGGGGGGGGGGGGGGGGGTTTTTTTCCAACTCAAAAAAAAACCAAACCCGAGTTCCCTCACCTC
>JBAMYA010116233.1:0-18773 GCA_037176975.1 Arrhamphus sclerolepis
AGATCCCTCGGATACTTAATACTTCATACTGCATGGGGATGGAGATGAGTAAATTCATTTTTGATCTGATGCAGTTTTATACAAATTCTTTGACCTTAGTCAGAAATGAAAAGATTTGATCATTTTCTTTACATTTATAATGCCGATGATTGCGTGAATTACTTCCGTCAGTAATGGGATTGAAGTGAATAAATAGACTTTCAAGGTGAAAGCAGATTGCAACACTTCTAAATTGAGTGACATTTTAAGCCATGCGTGGACGTTTGAAGTGTACGGACGAGGCAGAGCAGCGTACATATTGCATACATAATAATAAACTTGCATTTGGGAACACAGAATCACACGTCAGTCATCTCAGAAGTCGTTATTTCTGTGCACTCACCTTTCCCCTCGTGCCATGCAGGTCGTGCAAAATCAATACGCACTATTGCTGATATTGTGTCCTAACAACAAACGTTTGAAGGGTTTTTGTAACTGAGGTTTTTGAGTTGACCGTATAGCTCTTTTCAGAATCTCATGTGTTCCTGTAAAAATAACATCATTGACCATTAATTAAATTAGGTAAATGCAACCTCAAATGAAGAACAATATATAATAAATGACAATGTGCCTTTATTGAAAAGAAACCTCAAAACAATGAAAAACAGTACTGACTACATTGTTTGGTAGCTCGTAGAAGCAGCCATGGCAGAAATAAGCTGGAATAAAGATTTTCTGCATCAGTCTCTCATGTCACTATCAAAGAATTTTGTCTTATTCGTCTGTTTAATGTAGCAGGTCATTAAAGTTTGTGGACATTTGTTTATGCACAGCTTTCTTTAAGTCCCAGCAGAGCATTTTAATTAGGTGAGGTTTGGACTTCGGCCCAGTTCAGGTCCTTGATTCTCTTTGTTTTCGCCGAGTCGATCATACATTACAGCGGACAGGGATCGCTGTTGAGCTGTATGACACAGTTTAAATGTGGGACATGTGGCCTCATATTTGACTCCCATGTACTTCGTTATAAAGAGGCGTTATGTGGATGCAAAAAACAACAACAAATAATGTCCCCCCTACAAACATTCTGGACAGTTGGTGTTTGTGCTGATGTACTGTTTGGTTTTCTACAAATGTGCTGTTGTGAATTGTTATAACCAAATGTTTCAACATTGGTCTCATCTGTCCAAGGGACATTGTTCCAAATGTGTTATATATGTGTTTGTTTGTTTGTTTTTGTTTTATAGAAACCTTAGCTGTGATTTCATGTTTTCTTTTTCTCTTAGAGAGACTTTCTCCTTTGAAATATTGTAGACACTAATCATTTAACATGCTACCTAAGACCTTTAGAATCTAATTTATTGTTTGTTTGTTTGTTTTAGCTATTTCTCTGAGAGATACACAGTTTGACGTGAGACTGAACTTGCTAGGACCATCCAAACTGTCTTTCATGTCTCCACTTCTGAGTAATGTTTCGTACGTTAGAAGGATGCCAGCTTGTTTGAAAATGCCTTATAACCCTTCTCAAATTAATAAAATCCTTTCCAATGTCTTTTCGCTTCACAGTTTGGTTTGTAGGAGTTTATTTAAGTGAAGAATGAATTTATCCAGTGGAGGAAAACTTGCTCGCTTGAAGACCCAGCTGCACCAACATGATCACGGATCTTATAGCTTCATGATGTGAAAAGGTCTTTACGTGATACACAGAAAGACAGATTACTTATACCATTAACCTTTTTAATCCCTAATTTTTCCCTGCAAAAATAAATGCATGCATTTAAATCCTTACACCTTTCTTACACATACATTTTTTTTGCTTTTTTTTTCATTTCATGATGGTTATGTTAGTGGAAATGTGGGTTTTATACTAGACAACCGTTGTTGCCGGTTGGAAACCACATAGTCTCCCTGTACACCAATCCTTCCATTGGACGTATTTGCACTGATAAAAACAATACTGACAGCACAGTGTTTTTCAACTGCGGATAGATGCATGCAGGCATATAATTCTAATTATATATCAGTAGTAGACCCTTTATGTACATAATATTTCAGTTATATCTGTTAATTAATGTATTTTACTAATTTCCTTTTGTACAACGTTGAGGCAGACATCTCCTGCCAGAAGTGTAGCAGGAAGTATAGAGGCCTGGTCATGTGACCATTCACACTAGTTACATTGATACAATTTAGAGGAGACAACCTGTTCTTTTATTTTGAAAAACTGCTTTAGCTGCTCAAATCCAAAACATCACTTTTTGATCTTCCAGAAGTTAAAAAAAAAAAAAGCCCTGCAACAATTAATGCCAGTGGGATTAAATAGGTTAATTGACAACCATTTTTGCATGTATCACATTGTTATTTTCTTTTGTACTAAAGTTTAAAATAAAATCAATATTTTAGACCTTTAATGCTAAAATCAATTGCACACTTAAGGAAAGGGAAAACCAACACAGCATACTCTCTAAAACACAATTTCAATAAGGTGAGTTTGTGCTGATCTGCATTATAGCTTGTGTCATGTTACAGAAATGTCTCCGTGACAGTTAAGGTGTCACTTAAAATGTTTTTGTTGCAGTATTTCAAGTTCATTTTAAGGACTGTTTTGTCTTGTGGAGTGGGATTTTTATGACTAGCAGTTCTAGAGATGAGGATGTTAAGCTGGGATAACAGCTACTCAGAATGAAGAATGAAGCAAATTCTCATCAAATGAAACAAATCAAACCTCACAGATTTCATTGCATTATGGGACAGTCATTGCTGCATTAGCTTTGTGTCCTTTATATACAGTCAAACCCAAAATTATTCATACCTCTGTCAAATGCAAAGAATTTCTTAATTTTCTCATTAACAGATCATTATTTCACCTCAGATTTGGTCTGGAGCCATGACCACTTAATATAAGTGAAGTAACACTGTTAAAGGTGTTTATTTAAACTTTGACAAAAAAAAAAAAAAAAATCACCATTTCCAAAATTATTCATACCTCAGTAATACCAGGACAAATAGCCATATGACGTTCAAACAAAGTATTTAATTCTTTTAAAAGTATTTTCAAGTATTTTTCAAGTCAACACAAAACTTGTCATGGCAAAGACCAAAGAACTCAGTGAGGACTTGAGTGCACACATTGTAAAAAAAAAGGAAAGAAAAAATAGGATACAAAAAAAAAATCCAGAGTTTCAGGTGCCAGTGTCGACAGTGCAAAGTATCTTCAAGAAGTACCCGAAGTTTAACACAGTGAAAGTCTCAAAGGATGCGTTCGGAAGTCACTCGTGTCTCCTCGGCCTGCCAGAAAGATCAAGAGAGATGTAGAAAACAATCTAAGGACTACTACCAAGGGTGTCCTGAAGGAACTGAGTGAAAGTGGGGTGACTACATCTAGGTAGACACGACAATGGGTACTGTACAACAATTTCATGGATGTCAACCAAGACGGACCCCCCTGCTTCAACCAAAGCATGGAAAAGGTGGTCTGACCTTTGCAAAGAAGAACCCAGAGAAAGACGAAAGCTTCTGATCATCTGTTCTGTGGTCAGATGAAACTAAAATAGAGCTGTTTGGGCACAGAGATGTGGCCTTCATCTGGCGATACACGATCCCTACTGTGAAACGTGGAGGTGGAAGCATCATGCTATGGGGCTGCTTTTCTGCAAACTGGCCTGGCAACTTCATTAAAGTGGAAGACATCATGAGGTAAGAGCAGTACATCAAGATTCTGGAAGAAACCCTCATGTAGTCAGCAGAGAACCTGGACCTGTGCGGAGCACTGGGCCTTTCAACAGAACAATGATCCAAAGCATACGCTAAGGTGGTCCAGAAATGGTTCCAGGACAATGATATTAATGTCATGGAGTGGCCAACTCAGAGTCCTGATTTAAACCTGGAAGAGAACCTGGAAGGAGCTCAAGAAACGAGTGACAGCACAGAAACCCTCCAACCTGAAGGATCTAGAAACTTTTTCAAAGGAGGAATGGTCCAAAATCCCTGCAGATACTTGCAAGAAACTTTTGCACAATTACAAAAAATATAATTTGAAGGCTGCGATGAGAAATAAGGACTTTACAACTGATTACTACGACAGAGTATGAATAATTTTAGACTCTGAGAATTTTTTGTTTTCACTCTGTTAAAGATGTTTCTTTGCACTTTCTATCTAAAATGAATTTGTCATGGCTTCAGGCTCTCCTGCGTGTCCTATTTATATATTAAATCTGAAGTGAAATAATACTATCTGCAAAAGAGAAAATTAAGAAATTCCTTGTATTTTTTTTTTTATACCCTATTATTCATCCCCGTGGGGAAATTCTGCCTCCGCATTTGACCCATCTGGGCAGCTGGACCCAGAGCGGTGGGCTGCCGCGGTGCAGCGCCCGGGGAGCAGGTGGGGGTTTCAGGTGCCTTGCTTGCATTCACACCATAGAGCATAAAAAAAAGGCGAGTAGGAACATACTTTTTTGTGGGTCAACGTCTTTGCTAAATGTCTGAACCTGCATTATTAGATCTGAAAGCCCTAAAAGGTTATTTTAGCCATCTGACACCTGCTCAATGACACAAAGAGGCACTTCCTACAATGAAGAAGCAAATACATTCATTCTTATTTCTAGAGTGGAATTTAGAAGTAGCCTAAGCACTGAAACATTGCTCTGCTGTCAGCATCTTTAAGGACAAAGTGATAAGGCTGTGATTTAACACCACACACATCTAAGGCTTCAGCTGTTTCCTAATTCCCCACAGCTCCGGTCATTGTTAAGATGCCAAACAGGTCTGCCTGTGCGCTGGGCAACACAGGGCTAGATGACTCATTGCTGAGGGCCTCATTATATGTAGAAAAAATAACAATATAATAGTGAGAAGCCAAAAGACGGTCCGGGTCTTTGACACCTTGTCAAGTGAAATTGTCAGCTTATCCTAAACACTGAAGGTTTTGCATTCCAGATTTTAAATTCATGGTCAGCTATTTATCGATGCAAAAATATTTAATAAAAATGATGCCTAGGTTAAGTTTAAGATAAAGCCCCTTTTCTCACTGTAGGCAAATCAATGAAAATGCTGCAATGATCTGTGCTGCATTTGTTGGAACTTCTTTCCTGCATGTTTAAGTAAAACAGCTCAGTGCAGGAAGACACACTGTCTGCTGCTGCATACTCACTCATTTCACACTATACATTAGGGAGAAAGAACAAAAGACCACAACAAATCTGCATAAAACTGCAAGCCTGAATCCTCCATTAGAGTTTCCTTGATGCATCTTTCATTTTGCAGTGTTTGGTTGACTCTACATAAAAAAGCTAGACATGCTGCACATAAGATTTTCCAGGAGATGCCACTCAAATGTGACATGTTACTTTGCTGATTTGACTCTTCCACCAAGGTAAAATGTGCTAGTGTGTGTGTGTGTGTGTGTGTGTGTGTGTACAAAACAGAACACCTAATGCATATTTGTGGTTATTTTTAATTGTCATAAACCTTGCCTGCAGCAGTTTATCAGTAAAGTTCCCCTCAATGGCTAAAGCAGGTTGCCTTTAATTCATTCCCCTTCAATGAAAGACAGACTAAATCTTAGCCACTAAAAAAGTAAATAAAAGAAAGAAATAATCTAGATATTATCAATACTATATTAAATAATGAGACAAGTTATATCCTTTTGTTTTCAGGAAAACTATCCAGATACACTGAATTCACTCCCCTGCCCTCTTTAGAAAGAACAGCCCCTGACCAGACATTTATTTATCTATTAGATTTATTTCAAGGTAATGATATTAGCATGTAGGGAGAAATAGACCTTTAACTTGAAACAGAAAATCAATAAATGTTAAGCTAAACAATCACAAGACACTTTGAACTACACATAATTGTTATCACAGAGGATCAGTAATACAACTTGGCAAGAATAAGATGGCATCATCACAGTTTCTTTTCTTCTTCAGTCAGACACAAATTACAGTATTTCTGCTCTCAGATAAAAACTACAAACTGTTCCCTTTTCCCATCATTTACAGAGATGTAGTGAAAGTGAAGTCATCTCCTCCATTCACATGTATTCAGCCAAATTTAGCTTCATAAATCTATTTTAATGATCCATCCTTCCTTCTGCAGCCATCTGGGAATAAGTTATTTCTTTCCTCTGATCCCAGTGATTAGACTGCTGCGCTGCTCTCTGCCCGGCAGCGTTCAGCAGTTCACCAGCGCTGCAGACATCAGAAGTAAGGAATCAGATAACGCAGAGCAGGAAACTGATAAGAATTGCAAATTTGTCAAAGGAAACAAAGGCGATAATCCTCATGTTTACATCTCACTCACATGTTCTACTGTTGTCCTCACTTCAACTGGTTTCGACACTGAACACCTGAGTCGTTAATTTGTTCCAGTCGCATGCTGTCAGACGGTAACCTACGTAAATACGTTATGTGTACCAAGTCTTACAGTAATGTGGAGGTGTAATATACACTAATAGTACACATGTTCTAAGAGTGTTTTTCTGCTCAACAGGAAGGGCATCTCCCAGCTAAACATATCAGATTGTGGAACAGATGGGTCCATGCGTGGCTACCTAATTATGCAGTCATCCAAAGATGGCTAAGTAAATTTCTTAATCATTTCATAGGAAATGCTTTATTTGTTTCAAGCCAAACCTCTTCCCACATTTCCCATAACTGCACATAAGTACTGGTGCACGACAATAAGCACTTCTTGATAACAACAGTATAAATATGGCTTCATTGAGTAAGTCTGGAATCTTTGCTTTACATAAATCCTCGTGGACTTTACTGTAAATTTTACTGTAAATTTACAGGAAACAAAGGCGCTGCGTTTAGAGCCTGAGCTGGAATTAACTTCTGTTGTCGAGAACTTGGAGCAACGCTGCGTTCGCGTCTTATACCTGCGACACCATCACAGGGATGCGGCAGAAAACAGCACACATTAATCTGCACATATTTTCCTGAGCTCGAAATAACAATGTCGAAGTGTTTTAAAGAAGAAGAAGATACCTGACAAAGGCGTGAACCAGAGGCTTTACTAACTGGATAATCTGGCACAGAAGTGAAGTGTGGAGCAAGTTAAGCGTCAGGAGTGATTGCAGGCATTGCAGAGCAGCTCTGGCAGCCACGTGCTCTGCTGCACAGAAAAGCTTTGTCCTACATCTTTGGAGGGACATAAGGAAAAAAAAAACATCCCCACGCCAAATATCATATCGTGTTAGTATGAAAGTGCCTTTTGAGTCACAGTTGCATTGCAGTCTGTGGTGTCAAGCCTCTCGCTGTCATCACCAACTACTTAAGACTTTTGGTCCGGAGGCCGCTAGCTCCAGATTGCTTCTTGCTCTGGACGGCTGCTAGCATGCTACATTCGCGCCTGGAACCGCCCGCGTCAATCTGGAAAGGTCTGGGTCGTGCTCGTCACATGGCCGCAGCCGCTGGCAGCTCCTGCCGAGTCACACAGCCCTTCCAGCTGCTCACGCCGACTGCAATTCCCGCTTCAGATGTTTCCGATGAGACTACATCCGAAACAGGGATGGGTGGACCGATTTGAGGAGTGAATGTAAGGTAATGTTAGCTAGAATCATAAATTAAAATACCAAGCTCGGTAACTGAGATAAGGAGGGTGTGTTCCACCCTCAGCTCCTGCCAAGACTGCTGTCTGCCAGAGCTCAGGAAAAATTACTTAGAAACCTAGCTGTGACCTCACACAAGGGTTTGTCTTAAAACAGTCCATGAAAAAGATGTTTTATTTTCCTCACCTTACATCCTCACCCACTATCCTGCCATTACAGCGTAAATGAGGCGAGCTACAATTAAACTGTGTGTGTAAACACTGAGTCGCCGTGTCAGTGGGTCGATACAGCTGATGACTCCCACGTGACCGTAGCGGCAGATTGATGGGAAATGACAAGCTCTTCTGAGGTCATTAACTGTATTATGAAGACATAAAGAGCTGGCTGCATCCGTAAGATTCGGGATGAAACTGAAAAGATCGTTTCCATCTAACAAGAACAAATAGTTGATGCAGCAGTCTTCTGCATCTTAAAAAAAATACCATTTTGTCATAAATAAAGTATAAAAAGGTCCTGAATGGAAGTTACCATGAATGAGATCCTTGTTTAAAAAGTTACACCCGCTTTAAGTCTTGACATTTAACACAGGAAGTCCCCATTAAAGATATTAAGTAGGTTTCTGCAGTAGGTACATGCCTCCGAATACATTCCTGAAAGTGACCGAGGAAGAGGCTTATTCTCTGGATATACATTGTCACCAGGAAACATGCGTCACCTCCCTGCATGAAACTCTCAGTCCACCGGGGGAAAGAGATTAACGCGCTACTCTAATTAAGCAGTCTGTCAAAGAGAAGTCTCTGCAGTACAGACGGAAGCTGTTTGCAAAGTGGCCTTTAATTTTGTCTGTGAGACTGGAAGGGAGGTGACTCATGAGAGCAGGCGTGCTGGCTGGACGGTGTGTGTGGCGGCTCAGACTCATCTGTCTGACTCTTTCACTCCTTCATCCTCTCATTTGTTCAGTCAGGTAATTGCCTTTTTCAGAAACATGTTCATTTCCTCTCTGGGGTCTCGTATTCTTTCGCTCTCTAGGCTGAGGTTTCAAATTTACATGCTTCCTCTTTCATCTACCCGCTCACTGCAGCGACTTGATGTTCACCTGGTTCTGATTGGATATAGAGTTGGCAGGAGATGATGTTCAGCTGTCTAAATTCCTCTGAGTACATGTAGTCTCTCCTCATTCATCGGCACCACTGTAGTGTCTGCAAACAGTAAACAGAAATCCAACAACATCTCAACTTCTTCAGGGTTGATCTTGTCATTTCAGTTCGCTGTTCTTGGTCGTCTTCTTTTATTTATTGGTGGCTGAGAAACAGTGAAAGTGGTGCACTGCTGACACCAGGTGGTATGGAGTGGCAGCAGGTCCTACGATAAATACACGATAAATGCACCTAATATATCTGCCATCTCAGGAAATGTTTTCACAAATATCCTGCTATCCCTAATCTTTGTAAGTTTAAGGTGAACATGCAGGATGTATATGTAACTGTTCGTTGTGCAAACAGAGAAACTCTAGAGCGACTGTTTTGACACTTTTCTTATTCAAGAACATTTTAGAAAGATTTATTAGATTAGGCCTATCGTAGTACTGACACTGATTCAAAACAACAATTAAGAATGGAGTTATATCAAACTAATCAGATGATTCTGCAGGATGTATATCAACAAAGCTAAATTTAGCCAAACATAAAAAAAAGCTTTCTAAAAAGGAAATTGAGCAGAACATTAAACTCTCAGATTATTCTGTTTGTGCTCTTTGGCTCAGTTTTTCATTTATTTCTGTGCATACCAGGTCATCAGGGTCAGACATACTTTCTGCACCAATGATACAACCAAATGTGGTGAGGCAGTGTTCAGGTTTTATGCACCTCACCTGTGGAACAAACTCCCAGAATGCATCAAGGCTGTTGAAACTCTCAGCCGCTTTAAATCGAGGTGAAAACCTTTTTTTTTTTTTAACCTCTGTACTTCAGTAATCTCCCACATTGCATTGTAACTTTAATTTCTTGCATTTAATCTGTTTTATACATAATATTCTGCTTTTAAACTCTTACTTTTTAATGGTTTCATACATGAAATATGCTATACAAATAAACTTACATTGCCTCCACTGTATTACTGACACAGTTTCTATGAACTGTCATTAAAGGAAATAAATCAAACAAGATAAAATAATATTTAGTAAAGCAGAAAGGGAAAATGTGCATCTTTTAATTGTGGGTTTGTGACGTTTGACTCAATTCTACTGTTGGTTTTAGCACATCCTTGATGTCACCAGCACGGCCAATGGGAAATGGGAATATTGGCAGTCTAGTGGTTTTTTTTTTAAACGCTCCACGTATGGAAACGAAAGCCTTCGCAGACTCATTCATATTTCAAATGTGATTCTGGTTCAAACAAGTCTGGCTGGACTTTGAGATGCTGCTGTTGAAAACATATGGAATCGTTCAAATTCCTGTTCTTGTCACCTGGTTTGGATCTCAGCTCTGCTGATTATCAGCAACAGGAAGTGTGAGCGGTCACAAGGCTCCTGTGTTCCTTGTGGAAAGTTGGTAGATTTCACCAATCAGAAGAGACTAATGAACCTCCAGATATCTGACAAATCAGGAAAATACTTAATATCTCATTTTAAACGGTAGGATTACTGACATTTTTCTTTATTATCCTAAAAAAAAAAACGAGAGAAAAAAGGAGAAAACTGGAGATAAGATGGGTGTAAAGCTAATATAGAAATGCTACACAGACAAATGTTTAGAAATGGCCATCTGATGTCCACTTTAATGTGAATGTTATAAAGATTTGTCTGAAAACTGGTGGAAATGAAGCTGGAAAGGGGTATCAATGGCACTTTTCATTACAGCCTTTGTCATTTCTCATTCACTTTCACAATTAACCCCTTTAAGATGTAATTTTTACTGTGTCGCTCTCCCCCACCCCCATGTGTTTGAGGATGAACTTCACACCACGGGAAAAATTTACCCACAAACACACTCCCCTTTTTTATCCAGTCTTGGATCTTTATAGCCTGAAGAAACTGGCAAACCAGCACAAACAAACACTTTGCTCCAACAAGACAAATTATTTAAAGTGCAACAGGCAGCATGATCCTTCACGGTTAAATGAGTTTACTAACATATGACTTGTAAAAGCACAAATTGCGTGATACTAACCTACGTCAGGATGACATTAGTGAATGTTGGTGTTTGTGCGCTAAATTTGGCTGCCTTTAGAGCGAGCAGCTGCCTGCAAGTCCTTTCTGCAGGGCTCAACTGTACAAAACCGTCGTTGACATTTTCAGGGTTTATCATCCACAACTGCTGTATGAAATTGGTGTCACACAGAAAAGCAAAGAGCTTTGTGTAACCTTCTCAACAGTATGCATATGAGCATCCCACTCATAATCTCAAACACCGACTCATTTTCAATCGGCTGATTTAAATGGTTGTGACTTTTACTGATGCAGGGGTGCTTTGGACTTAGAGATGTCCTCTTGTGATTGGGCATTCAAGTCCACCTGTTCACATGTGGCATCAACATGCATCTAGAGAGATAACTCACTCTGCAGTACATGTAAAAGTACATGATTTCTGCTTGCAATGGCCAAATGCATTTTTTGTTTTAACCTGATAGAGAGCAATGCACTAATCCATGTCTTGTCAGGTGGAAAAACAGAGAAAATTTTATGAGGCAAACCACACAACACTGACAGTAACCAACAAAATACAGATTTTTATGTCATGTTCTACTGTTTCATGCCTTTTGTGGATTTTTTTTTATTTATTTTTTTAATCATTACCCATCTTTGTTTGTCTGTTTGTTGCCTTATTCTGGAGTTTTAGCACACTAAATGGTTTTGGACACTAAATTTCAGTTAGTAACTCCCAGTGGAGCAACATCCTTTAACAAAATGTGGGTTCTCTAAACCTGTAAAGCCTCTTGCACTGTCATTAGAAATTAAATCTGCAGGGGAAGGTTAGCTGGAGGTAAACTTGAAATCAATAAATCAGTTGCTTTTCAGACAGTTTGACTGCAGATCAACTGAATCTGTACTTGTGACACAGCAACCACCTTCAACTCTGATCCCAGCAGCGAGTTAAACCTGAAAATGTTGCAGTTTAAGTAATATCAGGTTACAGAGCAGCCAAGTTATGTTAACTAAGTTAGCTGCAACCAACAGTTCAGTCGCCCTTCTGTGTTGTGGAGGATGCCAATTTACTGCCTTTTTTTAATGTCTACAGTCAACATGTCTACTCAATTTCTGTTCAAAATAATGAATGGGATTAGTGTGATACGAGTGATTCATCACCTACAGTCTTTGCTGCTCAGCAACACTGAGCTGTTCTTGTGGCGAAGGATCTTTAGACATGAATGGTTTTCAGAGCAGTGAGTGGCCCCTGCCACATCCTATATGAAAGGCTCAAAAGACTTCAAAATAACAAAAAAATGGAAGGAAAAAGACAGTTTCCTGTGAAATCCACCTGTTCACGTCATGTCTGGTTGGTGACAGCCACAGCTCAAAAGGTAGTGGTCTTCAAACAAGTGAGCAGCTAAGTCATTGAGGCTGAGTTTGATCCATCATCATACTTATGGGCAACTGTACTTTTAGACTAAAACTGTGGTCGGAACATACTGATCCAGCAATGTAGGCTACTGAGGAGAGATGAATTAATGCTGCAGGGGCGGACACAGCTTCAAAAATTAAGTTTATTATGTTGGTGTATGTGTGGAAAAAGTAGGTCATTACTGCAATTTGATAAAACTGATGAAAATCTAACCTGGCATTTCATGCAAATATTTCATGATGTCTGTCAGTCTGTACTGTTTTCCCTTTAAAAGATCTAATTTTCAATATTCCAGTCCCAGGTAATCTGATAGAACATAACTGAAGGTTTTAAAAGAGGAAACAAATAGGTTTTTTGGGTTGTTTTTAGTTCAAATTTGTGTGTGTAAATTTATTTGAAGAAATATCTGCTCCCTGGGTGCCGCACCACGGCAGCCCACCGCTCTGGGTCCAGCAGCCCAGATGGGTCACATGCGGAGAAAGAATTTCCCCACGGGGTTTAACAATTGTAAATAAAATAAATAAATATCTGAACAATTATCCAAAACATTATGAAAAAAATTCTGACTCCTTCTCTGGTCATTTTATGAAATGATTGTCGTTTTATGATGTTTTGCCTCACAACAATGATGAAACTCACAGAGGACATCAAAAGCAACTTAGAAAGAGAAGAGAGGAATGGAATAGAGAACGAGAGAGTGGCCAAGCAAGCGATCGAACAGGAGTAAGAACTCTGTTCTAACAGCGTACTAACCTCCACGCCAATCAGGGGACCCACTGAGATAAAAATTGCAAGTTCTTTTGTGCCTCTCACACATTCTCTA
This sequence comes from Arrhamphus sclerolepis, assembly GCA_037176975.1. Taxonomy (NCBI): domain Eukaryota; kingdom Metazoa; phylum Chordata; class Actinopteri; order Beloniformes; family Hemiramphidae; genus Arrhamphus; species Arrhamphus sclerolepis. The sequence goes on from JBAMYA010116233.1 coordinate 12,914, forward strand.
AAAAGAACAGGACAAACACCTTGTGACATCACCCAATGTGTTTTCTGTTCTTTTGAAGCCTTTTTTTTTTTTAAATCTTGATTCTATGGTATCATGTTGGTAGGAACTGACGCCACCTGGACACCAGTGAATCCAAAAATGGGCAGAACATCAGGATGAAACATTCCCACCTTAGTGGAGTTACTGGAAATTAGCTATTTTAGAACTAAAGTTACCTTGCTGGGGCTGGGCAATTCATTGAAAACTAATGGAAACATTCAGAACCTATAACAGACACAATCTTGCCAAGCTAGTTTGAAATATCCAGTGACAAGCCATAAGTGTGTTTCTTTTCACTTATGCACTCACACTTATAAAAAATATCCTTGTTTTACAAAGAAATAGTTGAGCATAGTTGCAAAAATATTTTCAGTGATCTAGGAGGACAAAAAATAAATAAAATTGAAAATATTGCTCCTTAATTGTATTTGAGGTGAAATTTTCAGTTAACTGTGATCCTGATATGTCATATCCCCCATACCTATACAACCCATCCTCATTTCAGGTGTTGCTATGGAAACAAATCTGAAACGAGAGCCGCCAGAACTGGAACAAGGACTAATGAGGCTCAGGTGGGACCAAGGTTCTGGGCCTGTCACTCGAACACCACACTCCCAGTTTCACATAGATTTGTGGCTTCATACAATTTTATCTGATGTGATACAAAAAATAAATAAATAAAATAACACCATACTGTTGATTTGATCAATAAAGACCAGTGTACATGGAGGTCAGTGAAGATGGACCCTAGTGGTCAGTTGAAGTACTGCAGTCAAACGCGCAAGCCGAATGCTTGGTGCTGCTTTAAATGCATTGCCAAAGAAGTCTGGCAAACACTGCATTCTTTAAAAAAATATATGAATATTAAAATGATTACAAAGAAACCATTCATGGTCGTTGAACAAAAAACACTTATGAAACAGAAGGAAAATTGCATTTTATGTAATCTGTAATGAGACATCGTCCATCATGGTTTTATCACTTAAATTTATCTGAAACAAAAGGTCAAGAAAAAATGACCTTGGAGAGAAGCAGCTTGATCCACTGCTCTTCTCACGAATGTCATTGCGTAACACCAAGTGAATCACAGTGGTAATGAGAACACCCACATCTGCCAGGGTCTCATGCATTAATACAACACCTTTACAGCAAAGTTTTGAAGTGCGCTCAACAATCCTGCAGAGTAAAGTGACCAGACGTGTCAAGTCAAGAAAGTCAGTGCATTTGCATTCTGTTTAGCAAAAAGTAAAACTCTAAACTTTAGCCATTTTCTTTTGTAATATGGGTTCAATTAGACCCAAGTTTAAACGGGAAAAGGTTGATGGTAAGAACATTTTCAGAGTCAAGAGTTACAGGATTGTAGAGCTTCCCCTCCATTTGACTGATTTTACATTTTATTATCTGTGCTAATATCAGTTTAGACACGTGAGCAAAACTCGTGCTGGTTTAAGGTCAGTTTAGCGGTTTCTAAGTAGATAAATAAACATCTAAGGCTCTCTATTCCATCAGACACCCCTGCCTACTGCAGAGACAGCCATTTATGACGTCTCCACTGTGTTCTTGGTCTGTGAATGCACCCTCTTTCTGGTAAAGCGAATAAACTGGTAGTTTATAGCTAGAAAAAGATGCCAAAAGAAGAAAAATAAAAAAAGAAAAGACCTGAAGCTATAGATAATGCTATCCAGAGCATATAGCAAAGCTCATCAGATATGATCTCACCCTAGATGTTACTTGAGGTTTGGAACACCCAGTCAGCTGCTCCTGCAAGTAAACAACCCTCCCAGTGGCATGGATGTTCAGACATTCCTTATATACCAGCAGAAGTATAGAATAAACATATTAATAAAACCAGCTGGGAAAAATCTTTCAGAGTGTTTTATAACTGAATTAATGAAATGCTTTTGATGTACATCCTCTGACTAAAGCTACCCTGCAGCTGTGTGTATGTGTGTTTACTGAAAGAGTGTGTTTGTGCTTGTGGGACGTAGCAAATCTATAGATATAAATGGATTGATATTGCCATTGTGCGTTCACATGACGAATGGTCATTGACTGAAGTTGCTCTGTTCATCTCTCCCTGAGGAGATGGTTGTCATGCACAAAATACTGCTGCAGTGGTCTGAACTTGCTTCACATTGGGGGGTTGGGGGTGGGAGGGGGTGTGCTTGATTTTAAGAGTGGTGTGATGTCTTGGCCTAATTGTGGCTGCTGCTGGACTAAATTAATTATCTCTGTGCATTTTGGAACAATATTTGGGCTGGAAGCCAACAGTCGTATGTGCATGTTAATGCAAAAATACAAGAATTTCTCTTTAGTTTAGGCTGGAACACCTGGTAAATGTGGAATAATAATTAAAAAGAATGTTCTTTTCACATTGTGAAGTTAGCAGTTGTTTAAGAGGTTTGGTGAAAAGGCTCAAGTATAGCTCATCTTTTACAAAAGAAAAAATTGGTAACACTTTACAATATTGTACACAAAATGTAGCTTAATTTTAGATTATCAAAATTCAGATTCATATTTAAGCAACAATTAAGGGGTAATTAAGCAACATTTTGTGGACCTTAATGGAAAGTGATACCAAAAAAAAAAAAAAATTGTACAAAAACTTTTGAGCTTTTATAAGTAGTCTAGTAATTAGTACATTAAAATGGTAGCAGGCTGTGAATATGCTTATTTCTGCTGTAAAGTTTCAACATGAGGGTTAGTGGAGATTGATTCACTTCAGGAGCCAGACCTAAGTGGTCAGTTGAGGAACAGAAACTTTGGTCCAATCCCATTTCTATCCCTTAGCCCCTCCCCTCAGTTTTGCACGTTCACGTGAGGGGAAGGGCTAAGGGGGAGGACCACTAGCCCTCCAAACGAAGCCAGTGCAGGACCACGCTTCAAAGAAAGGGCTAGAAGATATTTCCCAGCATACACTGGAGGAGTCAACAACAACAGAAAGCAGGTGCCCACAAATGTAAAGTATATGCATCAGTCAGTAATTTTTACATCCTTACTGATGCATATACGTCCATTTATGAGCTCACTGCCTTCCATCTGTCACCATCGTTGACGACTTCGGTGCGGTCCCGTTCACCGCTAATCAATAACATTCGTTACGTTAACTCAGTTGCTAATGTCGCTAAAGTTAACGTTCATCAACATAGCTCTCAGTGTCGCTAACGTTAGTCAGTGATGTCACTTTGCTAACTTCGCCATCTGATAACAGGACTCTTTTCTGATATTTTGTAACTGTAACATGCATATGTCCTTAAGAGAAGCCAGAGAATGAGCAGAGGTTGTCATGGAAACCTGCCGCTTCATCTGATGTATAGCAACTAGCAACAACTTCTGATGACGTATAACTGTGAAGAACGGGTATCTCATTTCCTAGAGGAACGTAACCTTCACCGCTTCCTTTCAAGGGGCGAAGGGAGAAAAGGGATTGGGCCTCAGTCTACTTCGCCTCATCTCATTAAGTTTTTACAGCTACAGACCCTCACACCGTTACACTAAAGCAGCCAATCTCATTATGGTTCCTTTTATGGCTCATCTAAGTAGCAAATATCACAGTCTCAATCTGCTTTGAATTCCCATGCTTAGAAAACAAGCCATTTCCTCTTCATACAAACAACAGAATCGCTGCAAAGAAATTTGATTTAGTGTTTTGATGACCCTTAACTCGATAAAATGTCTCTACTTAGAGAGACGCTCATGCATGCATCATCAAGTATGCTGTGTCAGCTGTTGAATTTATTTAGCTTCTCCGTTTTCATTATTTTCATTGCTGGCAAACATTTGCAGTAATCAAACAGTGTGAACTCATTTCTTATTTCCTTTTCAACAGTGATCTCATTTTCCCACAGTGGCTTCCAGGCGGTAATGAGACATGTTCTCAGAGCTCAGTTGCGTGCTGTTTAAATCAGTTAGAATGCAGGTTATTTATATACACCATTTTACATTGTTCTGCATTTCCATTCAGCTTTTTAAAGGCCGAAACATATTTAGTGACATAATAGAGCGATGTAACATCTCACGACTGGTTAACAGTGTATAAAGAATACATGTCCTGCATAGGTTAATGAGGCGTGAAGGGCTGAAATGCTTCAAATACTAGAAGATTCGACAGCCAGCCACAGTGGAATCAAATTCAGCAGATTCACATGTGCATCATATGCAGACTGGAAGAAATGGATCCGTTTCTATTATTGAGTGTTCTGTACTCGGTGATCTTTGAAAACGAGACGTTGCCATGACGCAATTCCAGACGGCTGGAAACTCCAGCGCTAACGTGTGGTTTATATGCAGCGTAGTAATGGATACATTAATAGTTAAAGTGCTGTTTTCAAGGTGAGCAGGTTGAATGTGTTCTCAGTGGATAATCCCACACTTACTCAGGTTACAGAGGGGCACTGTTACATCCAGGCTCTTATTCTGTGTCTGTATGACAGCGTGTTAGCACGCTCTGTTATTCTTTGGTGAAAGTAGAAGGCTATTCAAGTGATACAATGATTTATATGATTTACAGCCTGAGATGTTCTTATGGACCCATTACTGATTTTGCTGTTTGTGAATCATCTTATTTAATGAGAGCAGTGCTCTTTCTTTGGATGCTCAAGAGAAGAAAACGATATTCACCCTGTAAATAAACTGGGGTTGATGGAATAACCGTTATTCCCAAAATGATGAATTATTCCTTTAATATGTTGATCTTGAGGAATCATTATCAGTTCAGATTTCTTAATATGAATAGTCTACTCAGTCAGACTGAAATGGTGTGGTCATGTACAGAGCAGGTCAGACCTGCCAGGCAGGAGGCCTAGATGAAGACCAAAGAGGAGATTTATGGACGCAACGAAAGAGGACGCGAGTTTAGTTGGTGTGAGAAGAGGATGCAGATGACAGGGTTAGATGGAGACGAATGATTCACTGTGGCGACCCCTCAAGGGAACAACTGAAAGGAAGAGAAGAGTGCATGTTTCCTTCTGCAGTTTTGCATTAAACTGAGATAAGCAGCAGGCAGCATCGATTCTTCTGCCAGACCTGCAGAAGAGGATGTTACAATATAATGTAACAAGATTACAAAGGAGCTAGTCATACCTGAAATGAAGGAAACCAAATCGATGATTGAAAGCATGCTAACAGAGACATGAAAAGCTCTTATTACACAAATGTGCACTTTGAGGAGTCTGTAAAAACTGCACAGCATGGATTGGTACTGTATGTCATTTGATTTCTATATCTATTTATTAACTTAAAAATGCCTAAAAGAAGAAACAAAAGCTACAATGCAAGTCTCATCAGGACTGCAGACCAGAGTTCATGTGTCCAATGCTCCTGACGAACAGGAGCACTAGTCCAGAGTCAGCGACTGCAGCAGCGTGTTACATCATCCAGGGCCGTGCTTGGGTATTCATCGACTTCGCTTTGTTTGGACACAGTTGCTTACAGAGTCCCAGGAGGAGGGTTTTAACCATTTTTCACTTCACTGGAACATTTTTGCAGGTACTATAAGTGTGAAGCAGCAGAATTGAGAGTTAATCTATATTCCTTTCCTCATGTGTGATCATGAACTCTGAACTCTAGGCCTCTCTGCTTAGGCTGCTGCCACCTTAACCCAGATAAGCAGACGTTAATGAACAGATGGCAGGATGCCATTTCCATCTGCTGGTTCACAAAACTCTTTGTCCTTGTGGATCTTTAGTTGTTAAGACGAAGGTCAAGCAAATGATCATGAGAGAAAAAAAAAAAAAAAAAAAAAAAAAAGATCATACTTTAAATCAACTGGATCTTACCTTCCCTTGCTCTCCCTAATTCCCCATTCGTCAAACCAGCAGAT
>JBAMYA010116244.1:0-18771 GCA_037176975.1 Arrhamphus sclerolepis
TAAAACTCCTAAGATTTACTAAAGACTTTCAGTTTTTAGTCTGGGACTGTCAAAATCATTTGGTGTAAGCCCAGCATAGGTTGCATGATTGGCCTTAGAAGGTGTGTTTTTGGGAGATTTCAGGAGTGAGACTGCACATTGAAGTTTCATTGACTAAAACTCCAATTGGAAAACTTTTTTTTTTATGATAAACCTCTATTGTGGGGAAAAATAATAATTTGTTGTTTGTGCCATAAACCACTGCCTGTTGAATCAAAATTTGCACTGAAAACACTAAGGCATTGCCACAGACAGTTGAGTAAATGGTTAATATCTGCTTCCATGCCCTTTACAAGATGGACAGGTCCATCCATAAAAAAATCCAAAAGCACAACCAGTCTGGCTGTTTGAGCAAGAAAGCGGCTGGGTCACTTCACAGTGAGCAGCCACGAGGAACAGATTGCTTCTGCTCTTCATGATCGCAGTGGGGATTGGGTCTGAAAGGGGTCTTTGTTTGCCCAGGGGGAAACTAGAATGGCATGGCTTGATGATGCAGGGTGGCATGTGGTCTCGTGTAACTGGGAATGGGGTGTGGGAGGCTGCACATTTTGCTGCGAGCCCTTTCCCGCCTGTCTTTCCAACATGTACTCAGCCATGCAGCTCTGGGAGCAATGATGTCATCCAGTACGAAGACAGTGGGCTGCCTCCCTGGTGAGTCTCACTAAAATAATCCTGGAAGTCAGAGATTTAAATGAAGGCTCATTAAATATGTTCAAAATATTCTCTGTTTCAGAAAAAACTGTGCCACTAGTTAAATGAGAGGAATTTTGCTCATCATCCGCAATGTCAATCTGTGATACATGTGTTGTTTTTTTTTTTTTGCTTTTTTTTTTTACATGCATTTCATTTAATCCCCCTGGAGGAAGACAAGAAAACAAATGAACGAGTGCCATCAACAGAAACTTCACTTCACCTCACAGAGCTGTTGGTTCTATATCTTCATAGATGCTGCATAATATATCCAGAACACCACAACAGCAGAGAGAGCTGTTAAAAATGACAATGGTGTGCAGAATATAAATCTCCTCATAATAAGGTGACCAGAGCACTAGTGGTCCTCTAAGTGTCTTATTGCTATCATTTCTCTTTCTGCACACTGTGCTGCTACAGCTCTTTTTTTTCTCTGGATTGATGAACTGCTAACATGAAAATATCATAAAACATAAGATAAAGTACCTTTGTCAGCCAAGCAAATTTGCAAGTGGAGAATGTGTGGATAGAAATGTCAGCAGTTTGTGACTCTTGACCAGTTCTGGCGACACATGATGCTAATGACACATTTGAGGGACAGGAAATAGTGATTCCTTTTAAATAAATGATATATATGCATGAAGGTCTCTTAACACTGGAAGTGAAAATGATGCTGACAAACTTGACTGAGATTTGATTAATTTACAATCTGCTAACAAATTCATTCTTAACAGGCCACCTACTGGACCTTTCCTTTTAGCTTGATTCAGACTTCACTATAACAGAAACTACAGTATTCTACTTAAAAAAAAAAAAGTAAAACGTTTGACACAATATCAAATTGAATGTTGGAGCACCAACAGTCACATAATGGAAAACGAAATTTGACATGTAAAGGCAAAACAACTGAGATGATTCCGTCCTTCAGACCCATCGCAGTCACTAAATCTGGTTTAATCCTGCCAAACAATTCTCTTGTTACATTTAAATTTTCTTTAATTAATAAATAGAACAAATCAAACTGTAATCCTTCCTCGTGGGAAGAATGAGGGTGTTTACAGGCGTTCTTTCTTTGTCATTCTTTGACTTGATGTCAGGGCACACACAGAAGCATTTATGCGAAAAAAGAAAAAGAAAAAGAAAAAAACAAAACAAAAAAAAAAAACAAAAGAAAGAAAAAAGCCAGAGGTGTGCAGTTTATTCACATGCGTAAATTTTGGCTCAGTAATTTAGAAATACAACAACAGCAGTAAACATAAACAAAGATACCCCAAAATGAACCATGCTGTGTGGTTCAGTGGTGAATAAGGCAGAATATCAAGATATTTAAAATTATGTTGGTGTATTTAATCTCCAATTGTCATCACTTTTAATGTGGTCTGTGCCAATTATAAATAATAATGACATATTTAGTTTGCTTTGTTCGCTGAGCTGAACAAAGGCAATGTCATCACATAACGCAGGGAGGTTAAAGAATTCCTCAGAGACAACTGCAACCTTGAGTCAAATTCACTTGAAAAAGCGTTTCAAGGGAAAGGTCCTCTAAACTTTGGGGCCCTGAGGGAACTGGATCTTCAGCAAACCACCGGCCTTGAGCTCAAAATGCTGATCTCATTAACACCATGAAATCACCCTTTTTAATGATTGGGGCCCCTTTCAGACTCTCTCAGATCACGTCATTCATCTGCTGCCCTGGGATTCAGCCCTATCCCTCAAACTGGGAACCCACTGAAGCATCAGAGCTGGATTAGCACAATGTGCTTATGCTGCAACCTTCAGGCACTAATTAATGTTCCAGAACAAGCACATTTTCATCTGCGGCCTGCATTTGTCTCTATAATGAACCACAACTTGCCTTCATTTTCTAGTCTTTGCTGTTCCAATGAACAGGACTGGGTTAAAATAAAGGTAAAGTGGCATACTGTAACATAAACATAATCATGACAATCAAGATGATGACAGTATCTAACTTGTGTATGATGAAGAAAAAAAAAAGGGGGGGGGGGGCGTGAGGACAGGTAGTATAAAATTAAATATACAGTACAGGAAGCAGAGAGTTTCGGGCAAACATTACACAGCACACCTGGGGAGCAATGACGAAATGAGCAGTTGCCATGGTGATGATGTCCTCCAGCATTGCAGGACGACATGGAAAAAGAAATGTAATGTTTACTTTGCTGCCCCAACGACAGATATATGAAAATGTCAACAAATGTAAAGGGTCAAGGAGCATATCACTTGGAGTTCCTATTTTTTTTCATCAGTACTTTTAAGACATGCTTAAGTACGTGACAAATGATATCATGGCGATCGTCTTGAAACGCTAATCTTACTGCATTTCACACCAACAGAATTCTTAAACACATAGAGCATGACAGATAGTAGGGTCACATTTTTATAGTTTGTTAGACTAAATTCCATAAGCAGAGTGTTTTTCTATAATCCTCGTGGGCTAGCGGTTACATAAGGCATCTTGATTGAGAGAAATAATCCACTACTGGATATGAAAACAGGGTCACAGAGAGAAAAAAAACAACCTCCAGAGTGGGTTGCTATCTAACCATAATGGACTGTGTGCAAAAGGAAGTGGAGAAGATGACAGAACAGACTGATTGTAGACTTGCACAGTTGCGGCTTATGTCCATTTCTCCAGCTGTTAACATTTAATCAGAAAATATACTTGTGAATACGTGTGAAATGATAATAGGCGTTGGCTTTGTCGTTTTTGTTAAAGAAAAGCAGAAAAAAATAAATATAAGGCAATTATATGAAGCATAGTTAATCATCACATGTTTTGGAGTGTCTGTGAATTAAGACCTTATTCTGTAGAGGAAATGAGGCACCCATCTGTCTTTCTCTACCTCTAAAGGATTTGTGACCATACTTAGATAATATAACATTGTTTGTCTGGCAAGCTCCTGGCAACCCTCTCGCTTTTTCTGACTGCTGTCCTACAGTGACTCATCAGGCAATAACCTTGACAAACAACCTTCAACACCCACACTCAGCATAGCAACACTGACAAGATTTATAAAATACTTTAGAACTGGACTTTATCTTCCACAATCTTTCATCTTCCCAATTCTATGAATCTCTAAACATTTATTTACTCATAAATCACTAATGCGTGCACTACAAAGAATTATTGCAGACTGAACGCAGTATTTATTCAGCCCCTTTTTCAGACATGCACCACTTTCCATTAATGAGATGACAAGTGAACGTGTTGCTGTCATGTCTGAATGACTGTTGTGGTGTTGTGATGTGTGCCAACAGTAATCCTGGAGATAAGATTGAGACTGAAATTGTTCAGACACATGAAAAGGAGGGATAGTGAATACATTGGCAGAAGGATGCTAGAGATGGAGCTGCAAGGCAGGAGAAAAGGGGAAAGACCAAAAAGCAAATTTCTGAATGTGGTGAAACGGGATGTGCAGTTGTCTGGTATGACGGAGGAAGAAGCAGAACACAGGGTTAGATGAGAAACATTATCCACTAAAGGGAGAAGCTAAAAGAAGAAAAAAAGTTCAATATTGGATGAAGGGGAAATATTGCATGTACACTGTATAAATGAAGCCATGAGAAACACAGACAGAAAAGTGACAAGTCACATGACCAAGGAGATGTCGGAAAAAGGACTTTAGTGGCAATCTCATGCTGTATGCAGTCTTGCTGATCAAATTGCTGACTTTTGAGTCGCATGAAATGGAGTGCTGTGATATCTCTTAATGCTGAAATAAATAAGGATCTGTCACCAGTACACAAGAAGGAAAAGTAGAGCAGTGAAATGTGCCAAGCACCGTCCTGTGGGATAAATGCAATGTGCAGCATGTGCAGCGTATTTGTGGCAAAATCCATGTGCCTGTTTGAAAAGGGCCGAAGAAGAAGCATGCTTATAATGAATACCTCATATACAAGCAGAAGTAATAGGCAGTACTATACATAGAAAGAGCCTGTTGGTCTTGTTTTCAAAGAGCAGAAACAATGAAAAACTGGTGTTACATCACTGTTAACTAGCTGTCTAGTAATGACTGAAGTAGTGATAGATTATTCCAAAAAAGGAACGTCTTGTGCAACAAAGGTGCAAACCAAGCCGCCAAGTACAGGGCTATGGTGTGCAGCAACAAAAAAGATCACAAAATATAATCTTTTGTTTCTTGAAAGGTATTGAATTAAAACAGAGAAAAAGTATTTTGTACAATTCATTCATGACTATTTTCCTAAATGAATCATGTCACAAAGCAATCAGCAGAGTCAGAGCTACATGTGCTTGTGCACTGCAACACAACCCACTACACAAAGTTAATGTACATGCATTAACATCTGCAGATACACAATGGATTTGGAGAAAGAAAAAGAAATAGCCTTTCAGCTGCTCCGTCTGGTGGGTATATCATTTTGAGAGCCTAAGGGGAAAATAAACAGCATTTAAACCACTCACATCATTTGTATGTTGGGTCTCTCCCTCTTCTAAGAGCAACAAGGTGACACATGTTATAACTTTAGTAATATACAAATAAAAAAATAACTAGATAAAGTGAATGTAATTCAACTCCCTGAGTTAACATGAAATTATTCCTACTAGCTTGCATTAAGCAAAAACGTCAAAATGCTACTGTAAGTTTAGAGGTGGTCAAGGCTTGATGGTAGAAGAGAGGGAGTTTTGATTGGCTACTGATGAGCAATGCATGCACTCAGTTTCTTGAGTCACCTCCTTTATCTCAATAGCTGACCTGTGAACATCTACCAACAGGTATTGGTCAGATCAATAGCTCGCTTCTGCTTTTTAGTTATCTGTTTTCTATGTCATACAACTATTAGTAAGCAAAGCAGATTTGAGGGCCTGCAAGACAAAGGCTGAAGATATTGACATCAGAAGAGACATGCACTTTGATCTTAATACAAGACTCCAGTGTACAAAAACTGCCAACAGCAGCCAAAGACCAGGTGGATGACACAGGAAAGCTTCCTAAACTGGCTTGACGGGTTGCAAAACAATCTGCTATCAGTGTCTAGTAGGATGAGTTATGGCAGTATACAAATGTTGAGGTAGTTAAATAACCCCACTGATGATAAACAGAGTGTGTCCAAACAGCAGAAAACAAAAGGAGACACAGTGAAGTCTTTGTGCGAGTATTTAAAGCTTTGACTAGGATGAAACAGTGTTGGTGATAAGTCAAATCAATGTGATGTTTTCAGTGAATTACCTGGGTAGTGAAGTATTGACTCCAACCTGACCAGCGGCCACAGAGTAAGCAGGACCTGACAGCTGTGTGGTAATTACTGCACCTTTTGCAGCAGGGCCCAAACGACCTTGGCAACAGCTCAGAAACAACTCATTTTGTCCACTCCACAGTTAAGTGAGATGAAAGTTCGTGGAAAAACTTGGTGGAATGTCCCAGGTTGGCAAAAATTAACAAAGTGTGGCCAATGTAAAGTGGCTAAAACTTTTTTTTTTCTAAACTGCAGTACATTATAAATAATCTGGTGATATGTTAATGTCCAACAACCTCTCTTTTCAGCACAAAAGAAGTCAGATATGTCCTTATTTATTATTCGTCCAAACTGATACTATGATGTAATGAATCCAAAATAACATAACAGATACCACATCATCTAAAGCATCATATTGCAACACTCAAGATGATTTAGATGAGTGATTGTGGGATGAAAAACACATCTGACACAATACAATAAATGAGAAGTGAACTAAAGAAAAATAGGCACCAACACCAATTATAAATTTACCTCTACAAAAGAAAATGCTCAGCTTTGGTTTATCTCTTACATGACAGTGCAACACTCATCTTTAACACTGTGCACCACATCATTTCCATGCCACCAGTGAAGAGTGGATGTCCAGATCAGTTGACAAAGGACTGCATAAACCACAAAGAGAAACTAATTGTCTGGGCTCTGTTCAACCTCACTTTGACTAATATTAACATTGTGTAGTTACAACTTGGTGATCAAATAGCAGCAGATACCAACAGCTCCTGCTCTCTTTGCAACATTACGCCAACCAAATGCTTAAATGTGCTCAAAACTAGTAAACTAACATTTATACACGCCATGGAGAAAAGTCTGGCCCTATGAAAATGTCTTCTGTCTGTTGTTGTAAATGTCATTATTATGTTTGTACTTATGTACAGTGGCAGAGATGGTGCTTACATGCAGTAAATAAACTATTTTATCACTGTGGCAGTGCATTTGCCACATCTGTTGGAAAACTATTGCACATTTAAGAAAAACAAAAATATTTCTAGCATCTGTATTTATAAAATACTTGTGAATAGAGAATGATGTACAGTATATCTTGCATGTTATTTGATGAATGAGCCAAACGGATGATCAAAGATTATTAACCCACTACTCATCTTTTACACTTGTAATTTAACTTATCAAGTCAGAGTCAGTTAGCACGTACAGCTTTTGAAGAGGAAGACACTGATCATTGTTCATCACAAGATAAGGGGAAAACAACAGAATGTCACAGACCTGTTGACAAGCTCTTCTTGAATAATTCTTAGACCTTCACTCCTGCTGTGACCGGAAGGTTAAGGCTCTATAGTCAGTGCTTGAAAACTGATTCTAAGAACCACGTCATACGCCCACGTTTGAACACAAAGTGCAACAATGCTTGCATTTCACTTTTGTACTACTACTACATGTGTATTCTTAGAACAACATTGGCTGAAGTTGCCACAGGGGATAACAAGCTGAGCATTGAGAGGTTTTCAAATATTAGCAGCTCATATAATGTTATCAGGTTGTATAAACTACCAAGTGAAAAGTGGATCGAACGACAGATGAGAAGTGTGAGAGATTTTAGAAACAAGTTTAAAATGGACAGTATAATATTACTGAGTAGTGCTCTTCAGGTTTTTGTCCCAATTTAATAACAATAACAGTAAATAACAGGCAGTAGTATTAACAAGTACTGATACCAATTAGCAGCATCTGTATTGATAAAGAGCATCACCGTGGCTTGGTGGTTAGGACTGTTGCTTCACAGCAAGAAGGTTCCTGGTTCGAGCCTCCACAGGGGCCTTTCTGTGTGGAGTTTGCATGTTCTCCCTGTGCTTGTGTGGGTTCTCGTCTTCTCTTCCTCTCACAGTTTAAAGACATGCTTGTTAGGTTAATTGATATTCCTAAATTGCCCCTAGTTGTGAGTGAGAGTGTGAATGGTTATATTGCTACATGTGGCCCTGTGATGGACTGGCGACCTGTTCAGGGTGTAACCCTGCCTTTCGCACAGAGAGAGCTGGGATAGGCTCTAGCAGACCCCTATGACCCTGCACTGGAAATAATGGGTATAGATAATGGATGGATATATTGATGAATCTTATACAAAGACATTAACAGTGGAAGAGCTGTAGCCTGTTACAGTTATCACCAGGCGTGAGTCCATCAGAGGACCACACACAGACAATCAAGACCAGCAATCAGAGACTCTTATTTATACTGACAAATAAACGTAAAATGCATATTGCTGCTGTTTTTTTGTTTGTTTTTTTTAAAGTGAGGCAGCACGACAGAGACGGAAGACGGATGCAGACGGAATAAAAACATGTCAACTCCACACAGAAGGCCCCAACAGGGACTCAAACCAAGAACCTTCTCACTCTGAGGAGGTAGTACTGATCACCACACCACTATACTGAGATTATAGTCATAAAGTGCAATTTTTTTTGACATAATGACACTCATTTGGCATGAAAGATAAAACTGCAGGAGTACAAAAGCTCTAAAATAGGTTAAACTCCTGACATACTGATGGTCACACTGATGCTGTTCATGATTCATTAGTTTGAGACATATTGTGGGCAGAGGTGGCTAGACCATCTACTCTCTAGAGTTTACTCCCTGCACCTTCACTGAGGAACGGTTGCTGCTAAAAATAGCTACGCTCACCACAATCCACACGCAGCATCATCAGTTTCCCCACCCCACAGTCTATCTGTATCGATTGGGGCGAATTCACATTTAATTGCATTTGGATTAGGATACCATGTGTGACACACGGGCTGCTAAATTTACAAGAACAGGCTGTTTACATCTGCAATATGCAACTTTGTCTCAAAATAAGAATATAAACTTAAGTATACCAGGCACAGCATTTAAAAATAATAACAAAATATCATTTTGTCACACTGGAGGACAAAAAAGCAGCAGCTACTCCAATGCCCGGGACAAACATGCTCTCCCGACAAAAGAATAGGGACAGTGACATGCTGTGTAGCAGTGCAAACAGCCCTTTATTCCCCCACACTGGCACCTGTCGTCCGTTGTCTCCCCCCACCCCTGAGGGCAAGGGGAAGCTTCATGAACACTATTAATAAAAAGGGAAGCACCACTGGTTGAAATAATCCCCTCCAGATTGAAATTTTGCTGCCATATGGCACACCTCTGTCTGTGCACTGAGCCAAAACAAAGACAGAGCTGTCACTAAAAATTCCTGTGTTTTGGGGTGTCTGGTTTATGACAAAGGGGGGAGGGGGGTATAAAATGTATAGTCACCTATACATTTTTATTATATTATATGTGCTAGTTTTCAAATCTAATAATCTTTCCATCGTCCTCTGCTATTGAGCAAATCAGATTACTGAGCTATTGAGGCACACTCTGAAGGCTTATCAACACACAAATTTGAACTATGATCATCTTTCATCTGTCTGTGTGGACAAACATGCCCAACAGAGGTCTTAGTTGGTCTGGACTGAATGGATCAAATGCTTCTGTAATGTGTAAGCGCTGCTCACATCTCGCATGTTAAGCATTATAAATCTTAAGCATGATTATCCCACATCATCCATCGATCCATTTCCTAAACCCACCTCATCCCACTCAGAGGCATGGAGGGGGGGGGTAGAGTCTATCCCAGCTGTTATCCCACATCATTTTTTTATTCCAAAGATTTATGTTGTGCTGGCATTAAAACACAGTCATCTAGAGTTCCCAATTTTAGATTTTATGGAAAATGTTAAGAATGGAAGTCAATAAAAAGGCTTATATCTAGTTTTATATAATAGTATGCATAGTAATACGACTGGTCAAAAGTTTCAGAACATCCCAATTCTTCTTGTTTTTTTTATTATTATTATTATTATTAAGTCCAAAGAATAGCTCACAATGGTATAAAGGTAATTAGTGAACTTTCAGAGGTTAACAAAAAAGGTAGGGTTATGCAAAACTGAAAATAAAAATTGTACATTTCAGTATCATACAAAAAAAGAGTCTTTTTCAGACTTACAAGTGCAACACATTTATGGGAACTTCTGCAGCAGAGTTGGAAAGAACTTTCTGAAGAATAGTTGATTTCCTTTGAAGAAAGAATCAAAAGAATAGCTGTTCCAGCTACCAAAGATGACTGCTTTGAGTCAAAAGTTGGTTTATAAATTGATTCCATGATTTATTTTTTTAACCTTAGTTGTTTATTTGTTTTATGCTTTCATTTCACAGTGTAATGAGATATTAAACTGCATCATTTTCATCAAAAAAGTGGAAAGGTTGAGTTGTTCTGTTTTTAAATGCTCTCTTAAAAGTTATTTATTCTCTTTGGGCTTTTAACTAACTTTGAGAAAACACTTTTGTTGTAATTCATTTGTGATTAATTTGTGAGTCTTTTGGGTTATTTTATCTTTACGTGTTGGATCTGATATTTTTTTTGTTGTTTTTTTGCTTGTTTGTTTGTTTGTTTTAAAAAAAATCTTTTTATTGCACATTGCATTCCGACTGCTGTTTGTGGATAAAGTTGGGTTGCAGTTTGTGCATTTTTCCAGCAGGTGACAGCAGACGGACAGTTTCTGGTTTGTGATGTGGGGCTTTTCTGTTATGGAATACCTAATTCCATAACTGTCCTAATTCTCCTGATTTCCTCCTTACCCGGCTGGCCCTTGGCAGGAGAATCCCCCTAAGAGGCAGGTTCTGTTCAAGGTTTCTTCCCAAGAAGGACTTTTTTACTTGCCACTGATAGCGTTGCCATGCACTTGGGGGTCATGCTCTGGGTTTCTAAAGCACCTAGAGATGACTTGTAAATATGTACTATATAAATAAATTGAATTGAATAGAATAGAATATTTACTTTTAGTTTCTGATCCCCGTATTAAAATAGAATTTTATTTATGCAGCTTTACTGCATAAATAAAATAAACATATTTATTTCACATCCATAACAATTGAACAGGAGGATGGATTTTCTTTATACTGCTACTACTACTCAGATGAAGTATAATGTATTAGTACCAAAGGTCCAGTCTTAAAGTGGTCCAGATCTGACAGAAAGAACTTTAAAAAAAAAAATTTAATTCAAAAAAAGTTTTTTTCTTTAACAAAAAAAGTTAAAAAGAAGAAGAAAGAAAAGAACTTTTTCTGTTTACCTTTGACTTATGGGGTTCCTCAAGGCTCTATTTCGGCCCCCCTGCTGCTTTCATTGTTTAAATTTCATGAAGGACCTATATAGTCTAGAAATCCAAATGTACGCTTCATCTGTCCAAATGTGGCTCTGCTCTATCATACTAAGGTCTACATTTATGAAGCATATCTCCTTTCATTGTTTTGCTGATGACATCCAGGTTTATATGCAAATAAAGAACTTCGCTTCAACCTTTATTCAACTGTCTTTGTGATCTTCCAACTGTGATTAAGCTTAACTTTCTTAACTTTACTGAAAGTTAAGAAAGTTAAAATCTAGCTTTTTCCATCTCCAGGTTATTACTAAGGTGATGTCTTATCTCCCTGGAAAAGACCTGGAAAAAGTAATCCATGTTTTCATCAGCTCTCGTCTAGACATCTTGTTCTGTCTGTTGATTTATATCAGTCTTCTCTGCAGACATCCCTCCACTGACGCCAATGATTTTAAGATTTTTATTATCTGTCCACGATCATAATTAAAACAGAGTCGTCGAGCTCTAGTCAGCAAAGTTATTGATCATCTTTCCTTTTCATACTCAAACTGCTCAGATTTTAGGTCAAATAACTATTAAAAATATTTCTTCTCATTGGCTGAGACTTGGAATCGATTTCACTTTTCTACTTTTACTTTTATTTAATTCATAATTATTGTGTTTTTATGCTTTTGTATTTATACATCATATTATTGCTTGATTTTGGTTTGATCGTTAAGTACTTCGGCCAACTTTTGTTGCTTTCAAATGCACTATAAGACTAAATAACCTGACTTCCAGCAGGCAGTCCAAAATCTTGCTTTGCCCAACGCCCCGCTGGGACTGAGGTCTGGGGCTTTGTTCAGTTAGCTGAGCGTTGGTTACGTTGTTTCAGGTCAAACGTTGTTTCAGTAGTAACATTTGAAGTCAGGATGGAAGGACAGACTGGAGCCGAATAAAATGTGAGGTATGTTAAAACAAGCTACGTCGAGCTAAATTATAAATTATATCACAAAAGGTTTGTCCAGTTATTCTTATATTATGTTTTTTTTTTTGAATTTCCTGATATTTTTCAACCTGATGAATCAAAAATCTGATGTTAACATTTTCTCGCTATAAAAACCCTGTAAATTAGTAACTTTGACAAACTAGTCAGGGCCCATTTGAACAATTTTTTAAATGAAATTTGGGATATTTATGTAGGGACAATGCTGATTCATTACAAGAATTCAGATTGAACGATCTGTTTCAGTAATGTGCCAATCAAAGTTGTGGGTGTGGCCTTTATCTTATAATGATCTAAAGCTAGTGAAACCAAGTTGAAATACACCAAATTTCAAGAAACTTTATCTATAAGAGGCACTACAACACTCATCAATACATCACAAATCAGTTGAGATAAGCATAACAAACAAAATGACACAACGGCTGTCAAACTGTCAAACTCCAGAGATCAATTTTTACAATCCAGTCCAATTAAAATGGCACTTCAATACTATTTGCAATAACCCATCTGAATGATATTGCTGAGGATTGATTAGAACTGATCAGCTGACTCCGTGTCAGCTGTAATTAGATAAATGTCATTAAAGAATGAGTAAAATTTGTCCTGAGTGTCGTCTGACAGGTCTGATTGGAAACACGGTGACGGATCGACTGGTGCTGATTGGATGATAGCACCCGAAGGAGCAATCAGCCACAACAGAGGGAGGAGGAGGAGGAGGAAGAGGAAGAGGAGGAAAAGGAGGAGGAGGACACGATCACAATGACTGACTGCAGTCCTGCAGGTTCTGAATCACGGAGGTGATGATGTTTACTGCTGACAGCTGATTATTAAAACGTTCCTGCTGTTTAATAATGCAGCTGTCAGGCATCAGACCACGGTCGTCTCCATGTGTGTTTGGAGGAAAAAATAATCTAAACCAGAAGATTCCTTAAAAACAGAACCTCAATTATGCTCACAGTGGAGTGTTTGACAAAACAACCTCAGATGAAACATCAAAGTTCATCAACGCCTTCTGAAGGTTTAGCATTTTATTTTCTAAAGCTTTGCCTTTTAAAGTTAGATTTTCAGCCAAACTCTGGCTGTTGGAGAGATTTGACTCAAAGGAGTTCATGGTCACTCAATAATCACAAAACAACCATAAATCACGTTTGGTTTCCTCCAAATCTGGTTCTGGACTCCACTTTGGTCTCATCTGTCCAGAGTTCACAGTTCCAGAATTCTGCTGGTTTGGTCTGAACCTCAGACAATGACTACCTATTCTACCCAGATAGATAAGAGCCACATCTGGACAGATGCAGGGTCTGAAAACAAGTCATAGGACCTCCTCATCCAGGAGGCGGGACCAACTGTTGCTTCGCAAACCGCCTCTGCACGCAGTTGGTTAGTGCTACAACCAATCAGAGCAACGAACAAGATGACGTATTCGGAGAGATGAAGAAAATAGAATCCAAATATTGTTGCTGTTTTTCCAAGCAGAATTAGAGATTAACCAATGAACTAAAACACCCAAACACAGCTGGATACAGCTAACATTAGACAGATGTACATAATCATGTTCAGATTACTTCTTGAATAGTTTCATTTATCATTAGCGCATTTACCAGATGTCTCTTATAATTTGTAAATGAGGTGGACCTTGTCCACCACAATCCCTAAGAGATTGTCCCATAAGTCCGAGTCTTTAATTAATTGTTGATGTCAAAGCTAGTTCAACCTTTTGCTGTTTACCATTCAGACAACAATGTCTCAGCTCTGTCATCATCACATTAAAACCTCTCAGAGACTCTCTACAAGGATAGACTGATCTGATTGGTTCCCCAAGACTTTTGGGCATAATTAATGACCTCCAACAGAGGGCAGCTAGATGGATCTGCTGAGGAAATTCAAATTTTCCAGCAGTACATCTAGATTTCTTGACTAGTTTTCTCCTGGAAACTGTTCCAAACCACGCAAGTTCAGTCTTCTTCTAAATGTGTTGTCAGTTCCTACTCAGCCTCTAAAATCTGAGCTGCAGTAAACATGTTTCTTTCAAAGAATACAAGGAAGAGAAAGAAGAAGGAAGAAGGATAAAAATAGACAAGGAAATGTAAGTTCAGCCCAGATGTTGAGGCACATGATGAGATTCCCATGTCTCTAAAAGCGTATTGAGCATAAGACGACATTTTTCCTAGTCTGACTTATTAACTAAAGATATTTGAGATCAACTATGAGTCAGAAGAGACTAAAAGTTGAACTCTGCAGACATCATACATGAGGACCCGTTAATGGACATCAAAATAGCTCATAAATGCAATAATTCAATTCAAAAATACTATATTCTCCAAAGAGAAATTACTTGCTGCAGTAGTTGTTGTTACTTAAGTCTCTCCGAAGAATCTGCACCAATTAAAATCTTTTTTTTTTTTTTTTTCATTTCGAGGGGGACTAAGTCCTGTTTTGTTTTGGGATGTAGAATTTTGTTGTTTATTCTTTTTTAAGGACGTAGCAGTTGTAACATTATCACATTGCAGTGATGTTGAACACATGTGGCATTAAAGAAACCTGAACTCCTGAAAGTAAAATCAAAATTTATGTAGTTGTATGCTGATTTTCTATGTTTTTGTCTTCTGTGAAATAAATAATGGCATTTTGGAAAAAAAAACCTGACAAAACATTAGAGTCAAAGAACAAACGGCAGTAAATCTGAATGTGTTGAGCAGAGATAAAAGATCAGCGGAGAATCTGCTTGAAGAACTCGGCATTTTGACATCTGCAGCCTCTAAATCGATCAGCAATCAGGGAGGCGGCAGATGAACAAATGATCCATTTACCGGGGATCAATAGGAAACGTCTCTGCAGCTGCTTCCTTGTTTCCTTCAACTGTTTTCACAGTAAACATCAACAAACATCTGACGGTGAATCACAGGAAGAGAAGACTTTTTTAATCAGGGAGATGATGAAGCTCTGTTCAGCAACATTGGTGGATTTGTGGGCTCATGGACACACCAAGGTGCTCAAAGCTCCTCCTGTAAACACGAAAATAAACAAGAACAAACCTGAGCAGAAACAGTTTGAGCTGCAGATTTAATTCAGCTCTAAATCTAGTAGTTTACTTCAATTCTTTCCACTCGTCTTATAACATGAGAGCGTTTAGAGACGATGATAAACTTCTAACTAGAACATTTCTGAGGAAACGTTTGATTCAGTTCTAACATCAAAAAGTGTAATAACTGAGGTGGAGAGAAGCTGGTTTATGTCAGAATTTAGGAAAAGATTGAAAAAGGTTTTACAACTAAGTGTCAAAACTTGTCATTTTTGTCAAATTTCCTTTTTTGTGCAGCAAAAATTTGTGAGTTGAGGACAAAAGGTTTAAATTACAGAAAATTGTAAATTTAATTTTAGAATGAAAAAAAAGTGATCAAAAAAACTTGTACTTTTAAATAATAATTTGCTTCTTTTTTTTTTTCTTTTACAAAAAAGTTGATTTTTTTTTTATGATCAAGAAAAAAAGAATTGTGGCTTTTAGTACAAAAGTTTAATTTTATGATAAAGGTTGCAAAACATTTACCATGAAAACCTTATTTGTTTTGTCAAAACAAAAGCATGACTTTAAGACAAAAAGTTGAAAATGTACAAAATTTGCAGTTTAACGAGTGTAATAACTGTTAACTAAATGTTGCAAAAAGTTGATATTTTCCAACAAATTTTTTTTTGTAATTTTATGTTAAAAAGTTACACTTGCACCTAATGGTCAGTCTAAGAACTGCTACGGTGTTGACTTCGGAGGTTTTGGAGGTGATGAAAGCAGAATGAAGTAGCATCACTCCTGTTTGAAGGCTGTATACTAACCAGAGGACACCTGGTCTGTTTAGAGCTTATCAGCTTCTACCTCTTGCAGTAGCTGTGTCCTCTGGTGCCTTGAGACAACTTCAAAACAAAGTAAATAGATGCTATGTAAATAATATTGAATTGAATTGAATTGGTGGACTATCCTCATTTCGGGACCCTTCCAAGTCAGCCATGAACCAACAACATCTGAAACGAGAGCTGCCAGAACTGAAACGAGAAGTCACTCGGGTTTGTCGGTTCTTCCTAAACTGATGAGAGATGGTGTCCACCCTGAACTCATCAGAACCCACCTCAAAACTTCACTGCTGTTGCTTGTGATTCAAGGAGGAATATATACCTCTCATTTCCCGGAAGATCCACCGGTTGTTTAAGACGAGCTCATTTCCAGACTCCCTCCAGGTTACCATGGAGACAGAAGCAGACAGCGACCCTCCGTTGTTTCATATGTGTCTATTACGCTGATGAGCAGTCATTGTCTGCAGGTGCAAAACTTATTTGCTGAGGGAAATGCTGCAAGCCTTTTGTCTGTTTAATGAAATATGTCGATGTGAGCCTCAGCAGGAAGCTGTGCTGAGGGGAATGATTTATTAACTCAGTGTGAAACAGCCTCGTTATCTGCCAGAAAGTTCATTTATAACAGCGTCATATGAAAGCCATCCAGTAAGGATGCTCAGAGATGTTTCAAGTGGTTTCTGCCCACAGATGATATGATGTTTAAGTTATCTTTATGTTTCTCACAAAGGACAGAGTTCAGAAACATCCTGACAGTCAAACTAAACATCTTCATTTCAAACGTCACTACTCCTGCTAATGCTTTAACAAACGGCATGTCCAGAAAAGTTGGGACGTTTTCTCAATATGGCAGAAACTTGGGCCGAGGATGTACTTGCAGTTTGATGATGCTTTCATGTCCATTTGCATACACAGGCAGGTCTGCTTCCCTGTTTCAGGTAAACACATAAACAGATTCTGTTTGCATCAAGTTCGAGTTTATTTACTTGTTACACTAACTAAAAAACAAGAAATAAAAACAAAATTCTGGATGAAAATGACTATTTTATTTTTATTTTACCCTTTTCACTTATTTCTTTTTCAGTTTTTTTCCTTCTCATTTTATATTTACCTGTTTTCTTTGTTAAATGTATTAATTTTATTTTAATTGGATTTATGAATTAAATTAATGAACAATATAATAAATTTTTATTATTTTTCTCTTTTATTTATTCTTTTTCCATTCTATTTTAATTGGATTCATTAAATAAATAGCTAATGTAATAATATTTTTTCCATTTCTTTTCAATTATTATTTTCAAAATTTTCAATTTTCATTCTATATTCCTTTATTTTCTTTTTTAATTTTCTTTATCTATTTATTTTAATTGGATTTATTAATTTAATTAATTAGTTGTTTTTCTTATACTTTTTAGTCCTGGGTCTTCATTTTTTTAGAGACTAAGAATTATGAATAATTTGCTAATTTTTAAGTGTTTTTCGCTTGTTAATTTCACTGTCACAGGTCTGTTTTTAAGTAATTTGATTTAAAAAAAAAGATTTTTTAAAAATTGTTTTAAACCCTCAAAAATCTCCCAGATCTAAACTGGAAATTAGAAAAGATAATTTTCACCCAGTTTATGATTTCAGATGAGAAATGAATCTCTTCTTTCAACAGGAAAAAAAGGCTGTGCATACAATCCTGTAATGCTTGGATGAACACTTTGTGATTGAAATGTTGATTCAACAAGACTTTAAATGGTTTTGACATAACTGTCAAATCAGTCTAGATACGATTATGTCTCACTTTCCAAACTTAGACATGAAAACAGTGTGGAGAAATAGCCAAGAAAAACATAATGCCAAAAGATTGGTAAAGTGTTGGTTTAGAACAACAATGTAGAACATATTAACATCTGTAAAATGTGTCAAATGGCTGTTTTGAATGAGAGAAACATACCAGAGAAAAAGTTACAGCGGTAGTATGTAATTTAGTAATTTTTAGACTTTATGTTGCATAATTTCCAGGCGTTGAAATCAGGTCCATACAGAGGATAGGTGATTTCTGGCCTCATGCCAATGTTTGTGGACCACTTGATCTTTTGTAGCTTGTACGGAACAATGTCAAGTCCAGTTGTCTTTAATTTCATGTCATATTCCACATTTTTCCAAGTCTCATTGTGTTGACTGCTACACTCCACCTTGTTGAGTGAGGTTTGTTTTGCCAGTCTGACTGAGAGGGGCACGGCCTAGAGGGGAAGTGATGTAAATGCATATTTTAGCTGTTTATTTATTTGTTTAATTTTTTACAGTGTGAAGATACTTGGAGATTCTTCCTGAGCTTTGTTTTCTCTGCATTTAAAATGAAGATGGCTCTATGCAGGGGCAAGAGGGGGCATCGCCCCCTCAAATCAAAATTTTTGAAAGTTGAGAAAGCATATTTTAATATAACCACAAAATGAATATATTACAAGTTGACAAAAATAACTGCAGTAGCAGAACAATACACCATAAAGGGGATCAGATGCAACATCAGCCTCCTGTCATCGCTCTGTCCCTCTGCTGTGTGCAGAGGTGAAAAGTGGGACTGAGTTACTAGAGCCCCAAGTGGGGTGATGGCCCTGAAGGAGCGTGGAATTTTATTTTTCTTTAAATACTAATATAATTTTAAGCTCACAGTAAATGTTGCTAACTAATGTACATTAAACATTATGGGTAAATAAATCCAAAGACTGATGGATTGAATTTTGTGTCCTCACCTACATATAGTGTCTGAGGACAGACGCCCTCACCCCCAGCATGAAATGGTTTATATATATATGTATATAGGCT